>JXCR01120628.1:25514-44917 GCA_002079205.1 Phalaenopsis hybrid cultivar
ATTTGAAAAATATATGATATTTTAGGCTGCTCTATTTTTTTCATTATTATATTGAAGAAATTATGATTATAATTTTTCATAATGAAACTATAATGAAATATGTAGAGGCAATAATAGGGCATAACCTTTTTTTTTTCCGTTTTTCTATTAATTCTCATTCTTTATATTTGAATATGGGTTCTCTTATTCCCAACACTTTCTAATAGCTAGAACTTCTACTTTTAACTACATCTTAATAAGTTTACAAAACTCTTCGTATTAATTTTATGTGTAGGCACTTACTTCTATCTTTGGGATCATATAGCTACTTGTAAATAGAAATTTTTTTTTATAAATTTATAATTTCATTTCCATTTTCACTCATTCTTTATGTAAAATAATGTCAATACATTTGAGAATGTTTCGAGAGAGCTTGCAGAGCATAAAATCACAATTAATTTCTAAGTTCTAACAACATACAACCAAATGGTGANGTGTATAATTGAAACATGTGTTCTATATTCTTTAGTAAAATGTATCATAAGATGTGTAATATCATATATTTCAGTTAAAAGTTTAAAGATTAACTAACAATTTCTTATTTTTAATAAACTCCATCAAATATAGTTTCCACTACACAAACTAGGAGTAAAAGAATGTTTTCTTTAGAAGAAAACAACAACAAAAAATAAAGGAACTTGGATGCACTTATATCAAGGCATAAAAGAAGGGAGATAGTTGTTGGCTGAAAGAAAAGATCTCTTGAGTCATCATAGTGGAGCTTGAGAGAATCAGCGGCATGAGAGATGGAGAACGTGAGGCATCACATACAAGCTCATTAAAAGAGAGGCACACAAGAACTCTACAGAATTTTAGAATGTTGCAATTGGTAGAGACAACAACCAAATTAAGGCTTTTGTGACTAGGTGGGAGTTGAATGAACTTGTGATCAACAAAAACTGGTGGAATTCAAAACGTGATTTCAAGTAATGAATCAATTTAGACTATTATTTAGAGTATGTTTGAGTTGACTACAATTTTATATAAATGTGGTTCTAATGCTTCCTTTTGAAATTTTCTTAAAACTAGTGTAGATATTATAAATACACACACACATATATATGAAGGAATTGTCGGAGGCTATTATACGAGCATGACCATGCGCCTAAGAATTTGAGTATTATACCCTATACTCGGGGGGAATTTAACCCCAGACCAGAAGGGACTTACAACTGAGAAGCAGATCCCCGACCTATAGATCTGAGTACGAAGCGCATATATATATATATATATATATATATATATATATATATATATATATATATGACCACAACTTTTTTATAGTTAGTAGACTTTAGTAGATTTGGTTCTTAAAAGCAACTCCCACGAAAAAAATAAACTCTAAAAAATAGCAAAAACTTATCAGCCAAACAGATGCGTGGCTACAACTTAAAAAATAAAACAGTGAGAAAGTTGTCCAAAACCAACGACTCTCACATGTGATACTTTCGTATTGAGGTGTGCTCAACCCATGCTTGTGTCTAATTTTGGCAATTAATATCTCAATGACAATTCTAATTATTGACAATCATGTGTTAGTGCATGTCAGAGGCATATCTATATCAGACACATATTAACCATGAACTCGAAAGCCATTATGAAATCTTTGTGCTTCAACATCAATGGCTTTNAAACTGAGTCTGTGAGAAGGGGTAACTCAGCTCATACTTCGCTACATGAAAGGTCCACTGATCCAAAACAGTTGGCACGGGATATAGCGAAGCATGTCAGAGAAAGCGTTACAAAGGAATCCACAAGATCATACCGGAGCGATTTTCGCCTAAATGAACAGGAATCCGAAGATTCCGTTAAGAAAGATACAAGAAAATTCATATCTGATCGGCTGAAAAATGTGTTAAAAGATGATACTGATGACGCTAGGGTGGGAAATTCTCTTATGATCAGAGAGAAGGAGAGATCAATATCAATGACTGAGTTCTCGAAGGAGGGGAAAGCTGCGAGCTTTTGGGAGGAGAAGAAAGCTGTGAATGAGTCNGCCATAACGGGGTATCGAGGACGACGCGGCTGCCTTTCCCCTTCTTCTTTGCGTGGAATTATCAATTTTTGTTAAGGAAAACAAATCAGGAAGCGGAAGGGTGGGGAGTTATTAGGGATCAGGTGATTTGTCTGAAATGATATTTTAATTTCTGTGATTTGGAGAGTTTTCTTTTTTATTATGGATAAATTTTTGGGGCTTTTCACTTTCTCTATTAAATTTTGTGAAATCTCTTAATTTCTCATTAGAGATTTCAGTTTTTTGTGAGGATTTGATCTGGCAGTTGTGTTCTTTGCTTAATCAATGCATATATGCTTGGTTAATTGAAGTTCTTCATAGCCATAATTAAGACTCGACTTACGAATGAGAATTCTGTCTCATCTGATTTTATTGTGATCTTCATCGGAAAATTGGATTGTTAATCCCGGAAGGGCATCGTTGAAATGGCATATCGTTCTTTTTTAAAAAATTGGGGTTTACAAGATTTACCTGCTTTTCTTCTCATGATTGCTTTGATTTACTTATAGGTAGAAAAATAGAATTAACAACTATGAGGCCAATTTTTACAAAACATTAAGTCAAGGTATCTTTAACTATTTTTTTTTTCAAACTAACTTTATTCTTCTATAGGAATGCACATAATTTCTCAGATTTACTAATATGAACTATTTTATTTTGCTGAAGGCTGAATTGTATAATGCTTATTATGCAGGTATCGAACTGTTAATTTTTTAACAGATGATGTTTGATAGTGGAGAGGATATGCTTTTTTTGCATAATAAATAGTAAACTTTTGAAGTATTTGGAACTTGAAATTTGGAGATTTCTCGAAAGATTGATGGGGGGGAAGTCAAATGTTTCTTCATTTGGGGGGTCTAATTTGGCTAGGCACTTGAATACACACAACAAGCATCATGATGGTAAGATATTAACAACATTTTGGTATTTTCTATCTTAAATGTGCTTCATTAAACAAACATATGATATGTTAATATGCTTAAGTTCTATTTAAATCTCATGAAGAGAACCATCAAAACATAAATAATGAAAATTAAAAAAGAATATCTTTTTGTTCTTGTTTAAATTTCTTTTACTAAAAAAAAAAATTGGCTAACTCGTTTAACTCATTTCTTATTTGTGTAGGTGTTGATGCTCCTCGAAATAGCTTGGACTTACCCGTGGAAATGGCTAATAAGCATCATGGCATTAATGAGAATTTAACGGTTAGTTATACTTCCTATTCCAAGTTAAGTATTCTATGATGTTGTGGAGCTTATTTTTGCCATTTAAAAACAAAATTGTTTTATCATTGCATTTGAAATGAGTTACAGAGCCACCTCCCACCTCCTAAGAGTTCGAGGGCTAAGCTTTCTAAAGGCATTCAAAGGCATTTGAAAAATATATGATATTTTAGGCTGCTCTATTTTTTTCATTATTATATTGAAGAAATTATGATTATAATTTTTCATAATGAAACTATAATGAAATATGTAGAGGCAATAATAGGGCATAACCTTTTTTTTTTCCGTTTTTCTATTAATTCTCATTCTTTATATTTGAATATGGGTTCTCTTATTCCCAACACTTTCTAATAGCTAGAACTTCTACTTTTAACTACATCTTAATAAGTTTACAAAACTCTTCGTATTAATTTTATGTGTAGGCACTTACTTCTATCTTTGGGATCATATAGCTACTTGTAAATAGAAATTTTTTTTTATAAATTTATAATTTCATTTCCATTTTCACTCATTCTTTATGTAAAATAATGTCATTACATTTGAGAATGTTTCGAGAGAGCTTGCAGAGCATAAAATCACAATTAATTTCTAAGTTCTAACAACATACAACCAAATGGTGAAGCTATGAAATTTCATCATTTACGATAATAATTTTTTAAACATAAGTAACCAAATGTATGATTTTAGTTTTAATTTCTTGATATTGATTATTGTGGCTTGCTTAACTATAATATCATTTTTTGTGGTAGTCTTTTGGTTTTTTTTCCTATTGCAATATTTAAAGTATCACTTTTTTTCTTTTTGAAAATAGAAAAACCACTTATTCTATGTAATAACTATTATTCTCAGGTAAAGATACCAACAAATACTCCTATGAAGTTACTACTCAATGAGGAGATTGCTAATACGGAATTTACAAAGCGTGGCGGACCTGGTGTCGTCGCTCGCTTAATGGGCATGGATACTTTGCCGCCTGAAAAAGGGCATAAAATCCAAGGGAAGGAATGTTTCGATGAAAACCCGAGAAAACACATTTCAAGGGTGCCACGCTTTGTGACTGCTAAATCCGAGCCGTCTACTTTCACTCAATCAAAAGAGCATTTGTCTCAAAACTTGAATAAGAAACAATATTCCAGCTCATCGACCAAAATTTTAAGCTCAGAAAAACTGCACCGAAGAGAGCATCCGCAAGAAGAACTACTCCAAAAATTTAAAAAAGAATTCGAGTCATGGCAAGCGTCCAAGTTGTGGGAGTGTTCGACCAACCCCGATCAAAATGACTTCGTTCAAGGATCAAAAAATGAGCAAAATCACCTCAACATAGAGAAATTGACAAGATATACCAACACAAGTAGGTACTCGCAAAAGAAACCTATAGAAACAGATGTGTATTCTTTAGTTAATAAAGTTAAAATTGCTCCAAATCAGGTTGATAATAATATTTGTCATGATCCTGATTTTAATATTGATAAGCAATGTGTGCCCCTAATGAGAGATGACATTGCTACGAGGAAGAAACTAGCTCCTAAGTTTCAGGAGAAAAGGAGTAGATCTTGTTCACCCACAAGGATAGTGATTCTGAAACCAAGTTCTGACATTAATGAAATAGAGGAGCAAAGGGGTGGCTCTTCTGAGGCACTGGAAAAAGGTGGTAGAATGGAGAATTTTCTCGAAGAGGTGAAGGAAAGACTCAGATTAGAAATGGAAGGGAAGGGTAGAATTGAGTCTGTGAGAAGGGGTAACTCAGCTCATACTTTGCTACACGAAAGGTCCACTGATCCAAAACAGTTGGCACGGGATATAGCGAAGCATGTCAGAGAAAGCGTTACAAAGGAATCCACAAGATCATACCGGAGCGATTTTCGCCTAAATGAACAGGAATCTGAAGATTCCGTTAAGAAAGATACAAGAAAATTCATATCTGATCGGCTGAAAAATGTGTTAAAAGATGATACTGATGACGCTAGGGTGGGAAATTCTCTTATGATCAGAGAGAAGGAGAGATCAATATCAATGACTGAGTTCTCGAAGGAGGGGAAAGCTGCGAGCTTTTGGGAGGAGAAGAAAGCTGTGAATGAGTCGATTCCGAAGTACTTAAGGAGAGAGCAAAATAAGATGATTGATTTTGATGGTGATGCAGTGTCTCCTTCAAATCTTATTAGATCATTTTCAGCTCCAGCTTCAGGAACTGCTTTTGGTAAACTTCTGCTAGAAGATCAATTAAGTCAAAAACTTGAAACTTCTGAACATGATTCAGCTGAAATGAACAGAAACAAGAAGGATGGTTTTAACTTTAGAGGCAGAGTTTCCATTCTGAGACGAAATCTCAGCTTTAAAGGAAAGATTTTTGGTAAGAAGATGACTTCGATCGGGGAATCGACTTCTGAACCATTCAATTATATGAAGTCCATTGAGACGATGCCCTCCATGATCAGAAATTTTAGCATGGTAGAGGTAAAAAGCTAATGATCTGATCCATCAGTAATACCAACAAAAGCTTCTTTTTTGGTTCAATAATGGTTTCTGATAATCTTTTTTTAAAATTTAGGATAACTCTACGGAGGTCCCTCCAAGTCCTGTTTCATTTTACAGCAGTCCAATTAATGAACACCGGAGTCCTTTATCCACATTAGAGGCTCCTTCTGTTGAAGACCGTTCGTCAACACAAGTTTCGGGTGAATTAGGCATGAGCCTTCTAGGTGAGAAATACTTACTGCTCTTGTGATATTTCAGTTTCACTGGTTTTAATTTTTGGAAATTTACATACACTTCAAGCTCTATGTATTTATATATCTACACCTGAACTTCAATTTTTACATACATACCACTTTACCTATTGATGAAACGGTGTATATCACTTTTTTAAAAGATCAAATTGGCCATGTTTGATGCGAAATGGAAGATTTAGGTGAGTAAATGTAATATGTAGAATTTAGGTGTTCAATAGGTAAATACATAAGAAATGGGTGATATGTGTGTAAATGCCTATTTTATTTTATATTTATTGCTTGTTATGTGCTATGTATGGATTTGTAGATAGTTTGACTGCTACTCTGAAATTAGAAGCATATAAACAAAGGGCTTGTTTAGAGTTAATCCATACTATGCACGAAGATCATTAGGTGATTTGGAATCAAGGGGCTATAATATAAATTTGATCTAAATTTATGTTGTGGAAGCTCGCAGAAATGCTAGGGTTTGAAGTCAAGGTTTCTTGAAGAATCATGGAACTAAATTATGGTTATTGTTTTCAATGATTTAGATCAGGATTTCATGACTTTTTATATGTCAAATCTTTCTTCCACGGATGGAATTTGGGTTTAAAATACTTGTGCAACTACCTTTCAAGTTATCAATATCAATAGATTGCCATTCAAGACATTGATTCCCAATTCTAATCTGGGCTTTTATGCAATGCTCATCCTCAATCTCTTGTCATTGAGGATAGAGGGCTGATTCATTTTGAAACTATGGGAGAGGAAAAAACTGAAATTTGCCTTCTAAATCAAGCCCTTATCATGGGATTTATGCCTCTTTGCTTTGGGATTTGCATCACCTAGCTTGACTCGTGATTTTTGTGAAGAAAGAGTGTAGATATTAGGTTTAAGCGTATTTATTGATAAAATGATTGAAATAGATATTGTTGAATTATCGATAGGAGTGAAAATATTATGAGAGTAAGAATGAACTTCACTAACTTTCTTAAAAATACATCTTTAGGTCTCCTGTGTTTAGAAAAATAAAAGCAAAGATCAATTGCAATCCACATCCTATTTTATATGCATCTAAATGTGATTGTTATCAAGAAGTCCCAACAATCTAGTTTAATACCAATAAACTAATTCCAATTAACCTAAATTACTCTTAAATTTGTGATGGGATTAGCCATTTTTAATTTATTAGACTACATGTTACTATTACTTTAAATTACTTATCTTCATCTTTCTTAATTTTTTGGGCTCATCTAGAGGTTCCTTAGGTCTCTAAAAGCTTCTGGAAGGGTGTAATATGGCTATTGCCACACATCCCTAAATGAGCCCATATTACTCTTGCCATATCCATGCAAAGCTTATGTTAAATATAATTCCTGATTATGGTTCCTCTGGTACGTTGTTTATGTACTTAGCCAGCCTCTTCTCAATTGGCTACACAAATGAGTTAGCCCATACTTGTCCTATGAATTCTCTCCCTACATGAGCAACACATTGGCAACCTTTGAGGCGTTATAACTGTAAAAGGTGGGACACACCAAGACAAAGTTCTATATTATCTATCTATCTATCTATCTATCTATCTATATATCTATCTATATAGATAAACATATATATATATATATATATATATATATATATATATATATATATATATATATATATATATATNTGGTTCTTAAAAGCAACTCCCACGAAAAAATAAACTCTAAAAAATAGAAAAAAATTATTAGCCAAACGGATGCGTGGCTACAACTTATTAAACGAAACAGTGAGAAAGTTGTCCAAAACCAACGACTCTCACATGTGATACTTTCGTATTGCGGTGTGCTCAACCCATGCTTGTGTCCAATTTTGGCAAATAATATCTCAATGACAATTTTAATTATTGACAGTCATGTGTTAATGCATGTCAGAGGTATATCTATATCAGACACATATTAACCATGAACTCGAAATCCATTATGAAACCTTTGTGCTTTAACATCAATGGCTTTGTAGTTTAGATGCTACTCTCGAGCCAGTTTGTTTTTTCATTCAAGCTTTGTCGTACCCCACATGCAGCCATTTAATTGTAGCATGGATAGGATTTTTTCTACAATCTTGAAGGCATGCAAACAGTAGCTTCTTTTAAATGAATGATGGTCATATCTTTTTCAAACTTTATGTTAAATCTTTCCAATTTTTATTAGGGGCATTTACATATATACCACCCAATTTTTATCCACTTACATATCTAGCACCTAAACTTTGCTTTTTTACATTTATACCACCTAGATCTTTTATATCACGTAAAAAATACCACTNATTTTATTAGGGGCATTTACATATATACCACCCAATTTTTATCCACTTACAAATCTAGCACCTAAACTTTGCTTTTTTACATTTATACCACCTAGATCTTTTATATCACGTAAAAAATACCACTATTTTAATTTTTAAAACGTAAAACACACATTTTCATCCATAGTTAAGATTTTATGCAAAAATTGAAGTTTAGATGTAAAATTTGTAAATACATAGGAATTAAGTGGTATATNACTTTTTTACATTTATACCACCTAGATTTTTTATATCACGTAAAAAATACCACTATTTTAACTTTTAAAACGTAAAATACACATTTTCATCCGTAGTTAAGATTTTATGCAAAAATTGAAGTTTAGATGTAAAATTTGTAAATACATAGGAATTAAGTGGTATATACGTAAATCTTTCTAATTAAAAATATTTTGTATAAGGTTTAAGGCAATAAATCTATAAATATAGCTTCTTTCTCTAGTGCATTTGGTATGCTAAATTCCTCTTCCGCCTTTCGGAGCTAGCCTCCATGCAATATAATATTTTTTTTCCCAAGTGTTTTATCCTACTTTATGTTATTTCGTGAGAATAATATGCACAAATTTATCTGTTTAAGGATCTTCTTCGTCTTTTTTATTCCATAAGAACCATCATTTTTTTCACTTTGAGCTGAAATCTCCATCATTTAATGCCATTNTCCCCAGTGTTTTATCCTACTTTATGTTATTTCGTGAGAATAATATGCACATATTTATCTGTTTAAGGATCTTCGTCGTCTTTTTTATTCCATAAGAACCATCATTTTTTTCACTTTGAGCTGAAATCTCCATCAATTAATGCCATTAACCCCAATCACTTCTAATTTACTTTCAGAATCTGGAATTCATCCAGAGCAAAGTGAAAGTNTGTGCATTTGGTATGCTAAATTCCTCTTCCGCCTTTCGGAGCGAGCTCCATGCAATATAATATATATTTTTTTCCCAGTGTTTTATCCTACTTTATGTTATTTCGTGAGAATAATATGCACATATTTATCTGTTTAAGGATCTTCATCGTCTTTTTTATTCCATAAGAACCATCATTTTTTTCACTTTGAGCTGAAATCTCCATCATTTAATGCCATTAACCCCAATCACTTCTAATTTACTTTCAGAATCTGGAATTCATCCAGAGCAAAGTGAAAGTAAACCCTTTGAAGAAGTGGCAGCTGAAGCTCAGCTAAATGAAATAATGCAAATTGAAAGCTATGCAAAATCTTATATAAGAGATATCCTTATTGTTTCTGGACGTTACAAATCCTGGCCTTTAGATCAAACACTTTCCAGACTCGATGGCTGTACCGAGTCANCATTGTTTCTGGACGTTACAAATCCTGGCCTTTAGATCAAACACTTTCTAGACTCGATGGCTGTACCGAGTCAATCTCTTCGTCTGTTTTCGATGAAGTCGAAGAAAAAAACTGTAAATTTGAGACGGCTGAAGCGAACTGCTGCAAACTTGGTGAAATCGATATGGATAGAAAGCTGTTATTCGACATGGTGAACGAGGCTTTGCCCGCCGTAACAGGTTCTCCTATGACCCCTTTGACATCGAAAAAATGGAAGGAGAGCTTGACTCAGTTGCCTTGTGGAGTAAAATTGCTTGATGATTTGTTTCATCAGATTAAAATGTATGCAAATCCTAAGATTGTTCAACACAATTCAATAGACAAGGTTGTGGCATGGGATGTGAAGTTAAGGCCTTGGTTTACTTCATCTTATGAGGATATTGGCTATGTGGAGAAGGAAGTGGAGGGGTTGATTATTGGAGATTTGATTGATGAGTTGGCATTGGATTTGAGTTGTTTCAGTGATGTTTTTATCATGTAAATTTTTGTTTCATTTTATGCCTTATGATGAGAAGAATAAAAGAGTTCAGTAATGTGCAAATATTTACATGATTTTTTTTGAATTTGTTATTGGTTTTGTTGAAGAAAAAATAATAAAATGGTAAGAGAGTTTGTGTGCATAGTTTGTAAGTGTTTGACTCAGTTTTATGAGTGGTAATTGTATAATATTTACACAAAAGTATGTTGAATTTCAGCATTTATGCTTGTGTCTCTTTTGTGACAGCCAAGAAGTTTAAAGGTGTTTTTTTTTGGAAGATTTACATACATACCACTTAATTCTTATATATTTACATATCTGACACCTAAATTTCAATTTGTACGTATATGCCACCTTGCTTGAAAGATACGAAAACGTGTATTTTTCTTCTTTTAAAGCTAAAATGATGGTACTTTTGACTTGATACGGAAGAATTGGGTTGTATAAATGTAAGAAAAGAATTTTGGGTGTTAGATATATAAATATGTAAGAATTGGGGGGCCAGCACTGTCAATGTCCCTTCTAGTTATTTATTTTTCAGATTTTTTCAAGGGTGCTATTCACTAGGAAAATAAAACAAGAATAATGAGTAGTGTGTTATCCTCCGTTAACTCTTCAATGATTTTTGTCCTTGATGCGAGAACATTTTTTTAACCACAATTCTTCAACACTTTTGCTCCAATAGAAATCAATGGTTCACAATAGCCAAATTTAATTTGAGAAAAAGATATATATATATATATATATATATATATATATATNTATGCCTTATTATTGGAAGAATAAAAGAGTTCAGTAATGTGCAAATATTTACATGAATTTTTTTGAATTTGTTATTGGTTTTGTTGAAGAAAAAATAATAAAATGGTACGAGAGTTTGTGTGCATAGTTTGTAAGTGTTTTGAGTCAGTTTTACGAGTGGTAATTGTATAATATTTACACAAAAGTATGTTGAATTTCAGCTTTTATGCTTGTCTCTTTTGTGACAGCCAAGAAGTTTAAAGGTGTTTTTTTTTGAAGATTTACATACATACCACTTAATTCTTATATATTTACATATCTAACACCTAAATTTTAATTTGTACGTATATGCCACCTTGCTTGAAAGATAAGAAAACGTGTATTTTACTTCTTTTAAAGCTAAAATGATGGTACTTTTGACTTGATACAGAAGATTTGGGTTGTATAAATGTAAGAAAACAATTTTGGGTGTTAGATATATCACTATCACTGTCCCTACTAGTTATTTATTTTTCATATTTTTTCAAGGATGCTATTCACTAAGAAAATAAAACAAGAATAATGAGTAGTACGTTATCCTCCGTTAACTCTTCAACGATTTTTGTCCTTGATGTGAAAACATTTTTTTAACCACAATTCTTCAACACTTTTGCTCCAATAGAAATCAATGGTTCCCAATAGCCAAATTTAATTTGAGAAAAAGATATATATATATAGTTGCAGTCCAATCACAGATGATATAGCATTAGTATTGACATCATTTTTGGTCAACCTCATTTTCCTGACCTAAGCTTAACTGGATTTCATCCNATTTTTTTGAATTTATTATTGGTTTTGTTGAAGAAAAAATAATAAAATGGTACGAGAGTTTGTGTGCATAGTTTGTAAGTGTTTGACTCAGTTTTATGAGTGGTAATTGTATAATATTTACACAAAAGTATGTTGAATTTCAGCTTTTATGCTTGTGTCTCTTTTGTGACAGCCAAGAAGTTTAAAGGTGTTTTTTTTTTTGAAGATTTACATACATACCACTTAATTCTTATATATTTACATATCTAACACCTAAATTTTAATTTGTACGTATATGCCACCTTGCTTGAAAGATAAGAAAACGTGTATTTTACTTCTTTTAAAGCTAAAATGATGGTACTTTTGACTTGATACAGAAGAATTGGGTTGTATAAATGTAAGAAAACAATTTTGGGTGTTAGATATATATAAATATGTAAGAATTGGGGGGCCAGCACTATCACTGTCCCTTCTAGTTATTTATTTTTCAGATTTTTTCAAGGATGCTATTCACTAGGAAAATAAAACAAGAATAATGAGTGGTATGTTATCCTCCGTTAACTCTTCAATGATTTTTGTTCTTGATGTGAGAACTTTTTTTTAACCACAATTCTTCAACACTTTGCTCCAATAGAAATCAATGGTTCCCAATAGCCAAATTTAATTTGAGAAAAAGATATATATATATATATATATATATATATAAATAGTTGCAGTCCAATCACAGATGAATATAGCATTAGTATTGACATCATTTTTGGTCAACCTCATTTTCCTGACCTAAGCTTAACTGGATTTCATCCTATCCGAGTCTTGAGAAAACTTAATTTAATAAAATTGAGTTTTAATATAATGAAAATTAAACTTAACCGAAGCAAACTTCAAATACAGTCAAATCTTTAATCAAATCCAAAGATAATTTTAAAACACCCTTAATCACCAAAACTTTGAGATTATTGTTTTCCCTCCAAGATCATTGTAGGGCTCCAATCTTCATTTTGAATCTTGCATGAGACATACATATATATATATATATATATAAACACACACACACACACATATATTGTATTTTTTTTTATAGACACACACACACAAAAGCTTCACCTTCAAAGTCCAGTGGGAACCTTCAAGGGTGAAGAAATACATTCATGAAAGGAGAATTACAAAAGTCTAAAATTGTGGAGACCAAGAAAGTCCCCTTCTAAGAGAAACACCAGAGTGGAAAATAGAGTTTTAGTAATAACATGAATTTCAGTACTTAAACGTGCCTTTGTTAAGCAATTGGCATGTTTATTACTTTCTCTATGAATAAAAAGATATCTAATGTTAAGCTTGTTGGCCATAAGATTAATCTTGTCGATCTAGTGTAGCAGGTGTCAAGGGTAGTCCATCTTGTTTGTGAGAATGTTGACTAACAGGTTGGAATCAGTTTCAATAATCAATTGTTGAATCTTACCCCTGCAGGCAACGAGTATGGCCCAATAGACAACAATGGATTCAGCCTCCAAAGCATCCAAAGTAGCAATAGGTGATTGGAAGGCAAGGAAGAAGTTTCCTTGACAATTTTTGAAAACACCATTAATGCCAGCATCATTCTTGAGAAAGTTCCCATAAGTGTTTTCCTTGAACCAACTAGAATCTGGTTTCACCCAGTACACTAGTCTGCTTCCATAATTGAGAGGGGGAGGTTTATTTCCCAAAAGTTGAAGATCTAGAAAACCTTTCCAATGAATAAGTTTCTTTAAGAAATCAAGACAGTTAGATGCCACACTCATACAATGTTGCTGCTTATCCTTGAATTTGGATTGGTTCTTGGACATCCACACAAACCAAGCCGCCACACATGGGATGAGGGCATGATTGACTTGCTGTCATTCCTTCCAGCAAGTGGAAAAGCTCAACCAAGTCAGGTTGATAGTTTGTAGCTGGATATGATTCAACACATTAGTCTAAACCTGTTGAACAAAGGAACAACTAAAGAAGAGATGCCCAACAGATTCCTCCTGGTGTCTGCAAGGCACACAGCAGGAGGGGCCTCTCAAACCCTTCAATTTCAGGATATCATTAGTAGGGAGAAATTTAGATAAAAGTCTCTAGCAGAAGAAGGACATTAAGGGAGATAAGAATTTGCCCCAAAAAAGCTTCCCCCAAGGAGTCTGTAGTCCATGATCAAAAGAGAGCATATGTATACTGAATTAGATTGAGTAGGTTTTTTTTGGTAATAAGTTTGTCTTTTCTAATAATGTCCATTGGAATACTCATAATTCTTTGAATCTGTTGGTTATCTAGAATGTTTTGTAATATTTGAAAGTTCCACTGTCCCCCATTCCCACAATCTAACACTTTGAGATTTATATTATTGGGTGAAGGGAGAACTGCAACCAATTTCCCCTCCCCCATCCAATTATCCATCCAAAAGTTTATGTTACCTTCTCTCAATGCCCAAATAAAAAGATATTTAGCTTTGTTTTTAGCTTTGAGCATTTGAGTCCAAATTTTGGAATCTCCTAGCTTGGTGGAAACCAGTGATAGGTGGAGCTCCATGCAGTATTTTCCCTTAAGGAACTGAGCTCAAAGGGAAGATTGAGACCCTAATTGAATCCAAAGTTTGCAAAAGTTAATTTGTTGCAGGAGACTAAAACTTTTAAAACCCAGACCTCCGTTCTCAACAAGTTTGCATATAGAATTCCAGTGAGTCCAGTGTAGCTGCTTCCTATGGTCAGAGCAAGAGAATCTATTAAAAATTCTCTCCAGCAGTAGTTGAGTGCTCTTCTTCATAGTGGCCATTTGGAGGATGTAAGAGGGGAAAGCTGCTAAGACATGTTTCAAGAGAGTAATTCTTCCACCATTAGACAAAAAGGAATTGGTCCAACTTATAAGCTGCTTATTAATTTTGGAGAGCAACTCATCAAATTGAATCTGTTTGATCTCCCTTTCAGCAAATGAACTCCTAAATACTTCAAAGGGGAATTATTTCATTGAAACATAGTAAAGTTGGAGATCCAACGCTTAACATGTGGTTTGATCCCTTTATTAAAGATGATAATGCATTTTTTATCATCTAATTGTAGTCCAGAACATGCCAGAAATTCATGCAGACATTTTAGAATTTGACTGACTGCAGATTTGATTGCTTTAGAGAAAAGGATTATATCTTCTGCATATGATAGATGCCTGATGAAAATATTGGATCCAAGATTGAATTGAGTGTGGGGGGAATTAGATGATACCTGATTAAACATTCTGGATAGATAATCAAAGACCAATATAAAGATGGTGGGGGAAAGGGGGACTCCTTATTTGATACCTCTAGTAGCTTAGAAATAACCATAAGAATTCCCATTAACAAACAAGGAATGAGAATTATTGTTGAGCCATCTCATAATTAAAATGATGAAATTAAGGGAGAAACCTCTTACCAGTAGTACCTCCTCAACAAAACCCCAATTGATTGTATCGTAAGCCTTGCTAATTTCCAACTTGTAGATAGGGTTCCCTCCTCTGCAACATCTATCCAAGTCCTGTAACATTTCTTGTGCAAGCAAAACATTGTCTACAATGCTCCTGCCCTTAATAAAAGCAGCTTGGTTAGGATTGATGAGCTGATTCAAGTGAAGTTTAAGAATGAAATTAATTACTTTACTAATAATCTTTGTGATGACATTAGTTAAAATAATGGGTCTGAAATGGTCTCAGCTCTTAGTCTTAGAATCTTTGGAGATAAGAGTGATAGTGGATGAAGTGAAATACTTAGGGGCATCAACACCTTTGAAAAATTCCTGAACAACACCAATTATCTCAAGCTTAATGATATGTGATCCTGATTTTTTTATATGTAAGGATTTATCAAGTTGACACCACTACAACGCAATTAAGGTGTATAAAATATATATAATTAAATGCAATTAATAATGAGATTCTACGCAAGTATACATATCGTTATCAAGTAATAATTGACATTCTAATTAAGTCCCAAATATCGATCCCACAGGGAAGGTGTAAATTAGCAATGATAAATTTTACCAGGAAATTTAGAGAAAATCAAATGAAATCACTGTCACTAATTTCAAATGTTGATATGTTAACCAAACTAAATTACTTAAGTATTAGTAAAACTGAAATGTAAATTTTTAATAATAACTACTAATCTACTAACTATGTTTATGTAATGAAGATTTCTTATGTGAAAAAGCATCCTTCCCACTACAATGAAATTTTGGTGAAGTGAGATGAGATAAATGTTTATAATTTATATTATGCCGAATAGGAGCAATTTTAATTCTCTACCCTGATACAATGCATAGAAAATCATTGGTTACTCTTAGGTTTAGTTCCTAAGTCCTGGCTAGGCTAGGAGGATACCGGCTCCCACTCCATAGCTCTCACTTCCCTTCACCTGAAATAAATCCCAAAATTCTGGAAATAAAAAATGTAAAACACTTTAAACTCAAATCCACTAAGTAAGAATTTTCACCAAAGCATTTTCTCAAAATCTCCCAAAAAACTACAACATTTCGGATCTAGTTAATGTGGGAAAAATCTTTGGTGAAAATTAAAAATCTTACTTTAAAATATAGCTCCTACCTAGAGAAGTTAAAATGCAAAGTTCCTTTGCCTCTAAATCACCTCAAATCCACCCAAAATCAAACCCTAGGTGCAAAACCAAAGGTTGAAGATGACTTAAGGGGTAAAAATAGAGGTTTACAGTGAAAATCACGAATTAAAGGATTAATTCACCGCTCTTGGGTCGAAGGCGCCGTCGGCGCTGAAGGACCGAAATTCACTATTTTGATTTTTTAAATTTTCAATTTCCTTTCAATTCTCTCCAATGTTTTTTCTAGTATTTTTAAACACAAATTTTATCTAAATTCATAAATAGATATTTCACAAACAATCATTTTCACAAACAACAATAAACTAACTTTTATATATGAAAATATACTTTTTACAAATACATTTCACAAATCACAAATTCACACCTATGAAGTAAACTAATTATAAATCAGCGTCAAAATCAAGCCACAATACTAAACGCTGACACAAAACTATACACATAATCAATGTTTAGAATAAACCAAATCGAACCTAATCAAATCCACACAATTACACTAAACACGTTAAAATTTTTAAACAAGTAGAGAATTCACAATCTTCAATCATTCAGCCTCATCTTCAGTGTTATCACCTCCTCTAATATCTCCCATAGATTGGTAATGAACTTATAGGTTGTAGAAGGATCGGTACGGAAATTGATCTGTCAAATTTTCTTCGATTCACCCATTTTCTTTAAACATCCAAACTAATCCTGCTTCAAAAGTTCCAGTGTGATCAAAATTTTCTTTTATTCTCCAATCTAGATGATCAAAAAGGCACCTGAGATCTCCCTCTGCATTCATAATACTTTGAAGTTCTCTTTCAATTTTCTTCAATTTCTTCTCTAAAGCAAGCAAACTTCCAACTGTTGGTGGCATTAATGGAGATGAAGCATGTGAAGAATGATCTATAATAGTATTTAGTGCTTCATTTACATTACCAACATACTGATCATCAATAGGGATCATGGGCTCCCATGGTAGTAAAACTTTATCCCAACTTTTATATGGCACTTGGGATTAACTGTAAATTAGAAAAATCATAGAAGGAAGCTCAAGCCTATAAATTGGTCCATTCATAATGATTCCCATTACAGATTTAAATATAATTGAACCTATATCAATAGGTTTTTCCATTTGAATACATAGTTTAAAATAACACTCTCCTTGGTGAATTTACTGATCTTCATAGTAGGAAGTAATTTTGCACAAATAAAGAAATGTCATTGCTTTAAAATTGGATTAAGTGATGAAGCAGGACAACTAATATATCTTTCACCTCATACTTCCCACATATCACTTTCATCCGCCAAAAAATTACAAATATCTTGCATCAAATCTTGCGTAGGAATGAAATCTGTATAATGATAGATTGAAATATTTTCTAACATATACAATTCATTAATCCTCACAGGAGTAAATGGTACAACCTTACCTTGTACGAAGACAACTCCTTGGGTAATTTCATGTACATTTGCATAGAATTCCTTCACTATAAGTAAAACAATCGTAGTGGTAGTGTAACACAGAACTTCCCATCGCCTTTACAGAATGATCTTGTCAATTGAAGCACTTAGATTGATCAACTCATGATTAACAAGTCCTCTTTCCTTGATCATTCTCTTCTTCATAATAACTTTATCGTATAATCTTTGCGCGTCGAAACTAATAAACTTTCTTCTTTTAAAAACTCCATACCTTGAAGTATTTCTAGAATTGGAAGCCATGAAATCTCAAAATAGAAAGTTTCTTGGCATCCTAAGAAGTTTTTAGGACTTTAAAAACACCTCCTGGCGGTTATTATGGATTGAAATCCCGCTAAAGTCCGCCAAAAGTCACAAAAATCACCCAACCACTCTCGGTGCCGCTGAAGCTCCAGATGGGCGCTGCCGGCGCTGAGATCCGCTTTCTTGGACGTCGTCGGTGCCAGTGGCCAAATTTTTGTGATTTTCATTTTTCGTTCAATTAAATTCTAATGTTTCTTCCAATAATAATATTTGACTTAATTAATAATAAATACAATTGTGTAGGATTATTATATACTAATATATAAGACACTTAACAAACTAAATAGTAATACATGCAGATACAAGAATGGGTTGCCTCCCAAAAAGCATTTGGTTTAACATCATCAGCCGGACATACTATTTGTTTAGTTGGGTTGACTTAACATTAAAAATTCTGTAAATTGAGGTATGTGCCCTTCATAATATTGTTTCAAACGATGCCCATTAACTTTAAATATCTTTCCAGTGTTAGGATCTTTAATCACAACAGTTCCATAATGATAGACTTTAATTACCTTAAATGACCCTACCCATCTGGATTTCAGTTTTCCTAGAAAGAATCTCAATCTTGTAATATATAATAGAACTTCTTGTCCAGATTCAAATTTCTTGTTAATAATCTTCCAATCATGTCATATTTTCGTTTTCTCTTTATAAATTTCTGCATTATCATATGCTTCATTTCTAATTTCCTCAAGTTCATTGAGTTGCAATATTTTTTTCTCACCAGCAACTTTTAGATTAAAATTAAATTCCTTAATAGCCCAAAATGCTTTATGCTCTAATTCTATTGGTAAGTGGCATGTTTCTCCAAATATCAGTCTGTGAGAGGACATTCCTATAGGAGTCATATAAGCATTTCTATATGCTCATAATGTTGTGTCAAGTCTAGCAGGCCAATCCAATTTATAAGGATTTACAACATTTTCTAAAATACGTTTAATTTCACGATTTGATATCTCTGCCCGACCACTAGTCTGAGGATGATAAGCAATAGAGAATCTATGCATAATATCATATTTCTTAATTAATTTTTTTATTCTCATATTCCTGAAATGAGATCCTCTATCAGTAGTAATTACTCTCGACATTTCATATCTTATAAAAATATTTTTAATTAAAAATTTAGAAGCACTTCGAGCATCACATCTAGGTACATCAATAGCTTTAATCCATTTGGACATATAATCAACAACAAGTAAATTGATAAACAATCGCGAACGCGCGCGCACCTGCGCGCAAGTGCGCGCATTCACGCGCGTGCGCTACTGCGGGCATCCGCGCATCAGCGCGCGGGCAACTGCGCGCATCTGCGCGCGCGCACGTCACTGCGCGCAT
>JXCR01120628.1:52539-74561 GCA_002079205.1 Phalaenopsis hybrid cultivar
TAAGATGTTTTAGTAAAAGTTAATAAATTTATCTTTCCTGTGAATTTTATTGTTTTAGATATGGAGGAAGATAAAGAAATACCTATAATTTTAGCGAGACCTTTTTTTAGCTACTGGAAGAGCTATGATAGATGTTCAAAAGGGAGAATTAACTATGAGAGTTAACGATCAAGAAATGACTTTTAACATTGCAAAATCTATGAAATACCCTATTGTTGAAAGAGATAATGAATGTTTTCGCATTGAAATTTGTGAATGTCTATTGAACGAGCATTTTAAAGAATATTTTGAAGAGAAAAATATTTTGAAGACAAAGATGAAATTATTTTGGATGAAATAGAAAATGAAGAATTAGATTATGTTTGAAAGATTTGAGATGTTGGATATTACAAGAAATGCTGAGAAGAATCTAATTCAGTCAATTATAAAACCTACTGAACTTGAGTTGAAAATATTGCCTAACCAGTTAAAGTATGTCTTTTTGGGAAACTCATCTACAATACCTATTATTATATCTTCAGAGTTAAATGATTTGCAAGAGCAAAGACTTTTGGATACATTAAAAAAATATAAGGGAATTAAATGATCTGCAAGAGCAAAGACTGTTAGATACATTGAAAAGATATAAGAAAGCTTCTGAATTAAATGATCTGCAAGAGCAAAGACTGTTAGATACATTGAAAAGATATAAGAAAGCTTTCATAATTAAATGATCTGCAAGAGCAAAGACTGTTAGATACATTAAAAAGATATAAGAAAGCTTTTTTTGGACCTTAGCTGACCTTAAAGGAATTAGTCCTTCGATCTGTATGCACAGAATTATACTGGATGAACAATATAAACCAAGAGTTGATCCACAAAGGAGATTAAACCCGATGATGAAAGAAGTAGTCAAGTAGGAAAATCTGAAATGGTTGGACACTGGAATTATATATCCTATTTTAGATAGTGCTCGGATAAGTCTAATTCATTGTTTTCCTAAGAAAGGAGGGGTGACTACTGAAGCACAAAAGAATAATTTATCCGACAAGTTACAGGGTGACGTATTTCTATTGATTATAGAAAATTAAATGTTGCCACTAGGAAAGATCACTTCCCTTTACCATTTTTAGACCAAATAGTGGATAGACTTGTTGGGACAAATATTTTGTTTTTTAGATGGGTATACCAGTTACCATCAAATTCTTATTACTTCTGAGGATCAAGAAAAGACAATATTTACTAGTCCTTTTGGAACTTTTGCTTTTTGAAGAATGTCTCGGAAATTATGTAATGCACCGTAACATTCCAGAGATGTACGATGTCTATATTTAGTATGTTAATTGATGATGGAATAGAAGTATTTATGGATGATTTCTCTGTATTTGGAACATCATTTGACTCATGCTTAAATTATCTTGGAAAATTTTTGGAGTTATGTGAAAGAACTAATTTAGTTCTAAATTGGGAGAAATGTCAATTTATGGTTGCAGGAGGAATTATGTTAGCGCATAAAATTTCAAAAAATGGTATGGAAGTAGACCCTGCAAAAATTCAAGTTATATCTAAATTAACACCTCCTACTAATGTAAGAGGGGTTAGAAGTTTTCTTGGACATGTTGGTTTTTACAGGTGTTATATTAAAGATTTTTTAAAAATTACCAAACTTCTATGCCAACTTTTAGAAAAGGAAAATAAATTTGAGTTTATTGAAAACTATTTAAATGTCTTTGAGTTATAAAAAAAAGCACATCTTAGCTTCTATAATAGTTTCACCTAACTGGGAGAAACCATTCGAATTGATGTGCGATGCTAGTGATTATGATATTGGAGCTGTTCTTGAACAATGGTATGATAAGATTTATAAAGTTATATACTACGCTAGTAAAACTCTTAACAATGTTCAAATTAACTACACTGTTACTGAAAAAGAGTTACTGGCTATTGTGTATGCTTTTGACAAATTTAGATCTTATTTAATTGGAGCTAAATGTATTGTGCATACTGATCACTTTGCTATTAAATATCTAAAGATCTTATTTAATTAGGGGCTAAATGTGTTGTGCACACTGATCACTCTGCTATTAAATATCTAATGCAAAAGAAGGATGTTTAAATGTGTTGTGCACACTGATCACTCTGCTATTAAATATTTGATGCAAAAGAAGGATGTGATCTAAATGTGTTGTGCACACTGATCACTCTGCTATTAAATATCTGATGCAAAAGAAGGATGCCCAAAATACTTTTGATGCAAGAATTTGATTTTGTGGTTATTAATAGAAAGTGAACTGATAATCAAATTGCTTATCATTTATCGAGATTAGAATATCATGAATTATCTAACACCGACAATGAAATTACGGACAGTTTCCCTAAATAACAACTATATAATATTAATCAGTGGAAAATAACATAGTATGCTAATATTGTTAATTATATTGTAAGTGATATTTTGCCACCTATGTTGACATTGCAACAACAAAAAAAATTCATTCATGATGCAAAAGCATATTTTTTGGATGAGCCTTTTTTATATAAATAATGTAAGTATCATATTATGAGAAGATGTGTACCTTATGAAGAAACTGAACTAATCATTCAGAAATGTCATGATTCTGAATTTAGNCGGAAAAGAAAAGTGAAGTTCAAAATTATTAAAGACTATCCAGATATAGTAATCTTCACTTGAAAAAGAAAAAGAAAGAATTAACAACAATCCCTGAAAAGAAAAGAAAAATATATAGGATTGAAAGCAATCCAAATGAAAAAAATTTATATAAGTGAGGAGATGCTTAATCAAAAATTGGCTTCACTTGGACCTACCTAAATGGAAAACCTAAATACAATCCTGAACTTATATTCATGGAATAGCATTTTTTACTAGTAATATTCTCATGAAGTTCCTATCATTTGAATATTTTAAGTGACTTGATATTACAACATATAGTCATTTGATCTTTTACTAGTAGTGTTCCCATAAAGTTCCTATCATTTGAATATTCTAAGTGACTTAATATTACAACATATAGTCATTCTTGAAATGTTAGAAAAGTAGAACTCTTAAACTTGATGACTAGATAATCTTGTGGCTATAGAGTTAATTTTATTACTTGAATAATTACTTGAATTTTTCTCTGAAAATCTCACTATGATATGTACCTATAGAGTTAATTTAATTACTTGAATTTTTTCTAAAAATCTCACTATGGTATTTACTAAATAAGACTTATGCTTGAAATTTTTTTGAAAATCTTACTATAGTATTTACTTAAATCAAACTTATAGTATTTCTGCATTAAAACTTTACCCTCTGAAAATCTTACTATGGTATTTACTTAAATCAAAGTTATAGTATTTCTGAATTAAAACTTTATAAACTTGATGACTAGATAGTCTTGTACCTACAGAGTTAATTTAATTACTTGAAATTTTTCTAAAAATTTCACTATGGTATCTAATCTTTAAATCAAAAAATTAATTTAATTACTTGAAATTTTTTTGAAAATCTCACTATGGTATTTACTTAAATCAAACTTATAGTATTTCTGAATTAAAGCTTTACCACAGTAGATCATAACATTTATGTAGTACTAAAATTACTTGAGGACAAGTATTTGGGGGATTTTGACCAAAGAAAAATATGTTGAAATTTTCATACCTATTTTACACTGATTTATGTTAATGGCACTTTAAAGAAAAGTATTTTTGAATTTTGTTGCAGATATGTTGAATTATGGTCATTGGAGCAAAAAGATGCAAAAAGAGCGAATTTAGAGCAAAAAGAACCAAAATATGAAGATTTGATCTTGGGCGTCAACGGCGGGCTCGACGCCGCCGACGGAGAGTTTTTCCCGAGAGTCCAGAATTAAATATTCTAGAGGGCCGCCAACGGTGCCATCGAGGCCGTCGATGGTGCCATTGAGGCCGCCGACGGCGAGCACGACGGTTCTCTCAACAGATGCATTGAATGTGGACGATTTTTTAAGGGACGCTTGGGTAACTCTTGAAAATTATTCTACAACTTTAAAAGAAACATTAGGAGGCCAAAAAAGTGGTGTCCAGGGGTGTCCACAAGGGTGTCCACGGGGGTGTCCGCGAAGACTTTGTTGTTTGTGGTGCCCATTAGAGTGTAGAGAGTGCTTAGTATTGTGAGGAATTCTTCATAAGATTGTAAGAGTGGAAGGAAAGAGAGAGATTTCTTCTTCCTTACCGCTTCGAAGGAGAGTTCTGTGTGTTGTTAAAAAAGAAAGAGATTCAGAGGTACTTCGAGGAGTTTACTTGGGGAGGAATTAGAGATAAGATGTATTTACTTATTTAAGTTTGTATGACTTTGCTTTTATATATAAATTCTAAGTTTTGTCATATCTTCTCCATGAGTTTTGAGTAGTTTTCTCTGTCTTTCTCCTTGTCTTGAGATTTTGTGACCATGAGTTCTAAGTAGTTTTCTCTGTCTTTCTCCTTATCTTGAGATTTTGTGAAATGGTGATTTGTAATGGTTGAGCCGAGAATGTAAATATACTTGTTAGGATCTTTTCACTTCAATCTTAAATTACTTTCAATCTGGCCAATTGATTTGTTAAAATATGTTTTTGTGATAATTTTTCACTTCAATATTAATTTATTTTCAATCTGGCCAATTGATTTGTTAAAATATGTTGAGTTTTACTACTAAAGTGAAGATTAGATCCAAGATTTAGGAAGGTCAAAGTTCTTGAAAGTTGGGTGCAAATAAATAAGGAAATAAAAATTATCGGGCGTAGAATTGGAGATGTTAGAGTGGCAGGCTAAAATCCTCAATTCGGTCCTATCGTTTGGGAGTTGAAGTGTAGATGTTAGCCCTTATGCGAGGAGAATGTGGGAGCTCCGAAGTGAGAGCCGGTATCCTCCCAGCCTAGTCGTAGATTCAGTAACCAAGCATAGAATTAGTCAATGTTCTTTATGCCTGGTCTAAAGAGTAAAGAATAGGTATGCTCCTATTTGGCACAGTACAATTTGAACTAATTTAATTTATCCATTCATTTAAACTTCTTAACAAGGAGAATGATTCTTTCTTATATATTAAACTTCACATTAGAAACTTTATTAGAGAATTAGTTAATTAAGAGTTTATTAAAATTATATTTTTATTTTAATTGTCTATTAGTGAAAAATATGCAATTTGAACTATATTATTGTGATTAAGTACTGATTTTTTAAATCTTAGTTTGTAGCCTCTAATATTACTCCGTGTGGTATCGATATCCAGGACTCCATTAGAGCCTTGTATTACTTGAGCGATACGTATACTTGCGTTGATAAGACTTTGCAATTATTGAATATTTTATACATCCATCTTTATCGAATCCATAACTGTAATTAAGTTTTGGTACAGTTGCTGAGGAATTAAATCTTTTAGCAGCAGTATTAAATCTGTCCATATTTATCTTATATTTTAAGCATATATAAAGTCGCTGTGAAGTTTTTGGCGCCGTTTCATCCATATTTATCTTATATTTTAAGCATATAAAAAGTCACTGTCAAGTTTTTGGCGCCGTTGTCAGGGAGTGATTGAGTGAGCCTCTTTTTATAAATATAACCGCTGTCAATTTTTTGGTGTCGTTGCTGGGGATTTAAATCGTCTAGCAGTAGTATCAAATTCTTGTATTTTTAAGCATATATAAAGTCGCTGTAAATAAGATCCCTTAATTTAGGGAATCATTGGTCCATAGCTTATTTGGATGGTTTGAGAAGGTTTAGCCTAGTCAATAAGATATGCTTAGTGGCTGTGGAGACCTTAATTTGGTGACTTTAGGATGGCTTAGTCAATTTTGGTGCATGGGTCCAATTTAGTCAAAAGGCTAAAAGTTGGGTTTGGGTTGGGCTATCAATGACTTTGAGCTCAATTGATTGATCAAAATTTTGTAGATGATCGTTATGAATATTTTTTGTGAAGGATTGATGTAATTTTAAGGTCAATTTAAAGCTTAATTTGAAGGATTTTGGGATTTTGGTCAATTTGGGCATATTGGACTAGATTTGGGTCTAGGTTGGGCTAAGTCCAAATTTATGGTTGAAAATGGTCTATAGGAATATCATAAAGAGTTTCCAACATAAATTGGGTGTCAAATTTGAGGTTAGGGCATTCAATTTTGTGGAATTCGGAGACATAGCTAATTTGGGGCAAATTTGGGGATTTTGGACTTGGGTTAAAATTAAGTGAAATTGAGGCTTAAACAATGCCAATTGAAAGTTGAATTTGGTGTGTAGGAGTGTTATAAAGAGTTTAGGATCCAAATTGGGGGCAATTTGAGTAGGCTATGGGGTTCAATTAAGTGAGATTAAGTCATAGGGCCAAAATTAGGGGTTTTGATTTGGATCAAAATGGAGCTCAAAGTATGGGCCAATTAGGCTTGAATTTGGTTTATATTTATCAAATTAAAGATTAATTTGATTTTAGGATTGAAATTGAGGGGAATTGGGACCAAATTGATGGACAATTGCGATGAATTTGGGGAAATTGGGCCTTTAAAGGCAATTTAGGGTTTTGGTCAAAATGGTCAAATTGGCCAAATTGGGTTCAATTAAAGTGTTCAAACTGGTTTTGGAGACATTTGAAGTGATTTTGGATGTTTTTGGGGAATTCTAGGGTGCCAAGGGTATTTTTGAATTTTGGCAAATTTGAGGGTATTTTGGTAATTTTGGAAATTTTTGGTGGTTTTGGGCAATTTGGGTAGTTTCAAATGGTTTGAAATATTTTTTGAACAAATTTGGGTATTATAGGTTAATTTGAGAATTTTGTCTAAATATAGGGTTTCAAGGGTATTTAGGTAATTTGGGTAGGATTGGGGTTAAAAAGGCCAAATTAGGAACTGTGGTAGAATTGCGGTGTCAACCACCTTACATGAGCTATGGACTAATGAAATCCTCATTTCGGTCCTCTATGTATTGGTCTTAGCTAAACCCTAGCTAGGGCTAGTGGGTCTAGAAGCCATCTACATGAGTCTCCCAAAAGATCAAGGAATCAAAGTTAACAAGTTAGGGTTTATGGCTGTGAGTGGGATATAGGTGGTAGTGAGTGTAGTGAGTGAACTAGCTCCACACCAACACCCAGGGTCAACCCTAAGGTTAAACAGTCCCATGGGAGCTCATATTGAGATCCTCTTTACTGACCCCACCTACTAAGTGCTAGAGGTTAGGACCAATATGTAGCAATTCAATTTGAGCAAGGAAGGGCTTAGAATTTCTAAATTAGAGGGTTCCTTTTTTAGTTTTCTAGGAAGTCAACAGGAAAGTATTATGGCTAGACCTTAGACAACTAAAGAGGAATAACTAAACCTCAACCAAAAGTGAGGTCAACAATGACATTACACCAATAAATTATAAGGAGTTTTTCAACTTTGAAACTCTTCTCTACACACAACTATGGAGCTTGCTTTTGATTCATTGAAGAACTGAATTGCAATTTTAAAGAACAAGCCATATTTTCCATTAATAAATCAGGTTGACATTGTAGTTGTCATTTGCATATTACATAACTGGATTCTCAAAAAAAGTTGGTATAATTTTGGAATCTCAGCAGATGAGTGGGTCATACGAGGTCATGTTAGAAGAAGAAATGAACATATTTTAGATGACTCTCAAGAGTGGCCAGTAAAGAGAAATAAAAGAATTTGCTGCCATGTGGAATTGCATGAATACTGTTGGCTATTAGTTGAATTGTTATTTAATTTTGTTTACTGAATTATCATAATATCACTTTTTGAATTTGATAGTCTTAAATTTTCAAAAAGTACTGTCTTTTTTGTGAAAAGATTTGATCTTTTATGTTAATTATATGTTTCCTTTGCAAGTAACTTTCTATTTTTTCACTAAATAATATATCTTCAATTTATTATGGCACTATAAATATTTTTTACATATTTATAGTTGTGTATTTGTAGCATGTTGTTTATTATTGTAAGAAATTATGTATACACAACAATTAGCCACTCCAATTGCTTCAAAGAACAAAAAAAAAAAGAAAATTTCTCATTTGGAACTTAAAGCCTGAGTGGGAGCACCAATTTGCTACAAATTATGGCTAATTTTGTTGATTTGAATATATGAGGTGCACAAGGATTTAAGGAGTCCCTTTACCAATAGTTGCTCAAAAGCTAAAAGAGAAAACTATAATTGAAATTATAGGTAAGCAATTTAAGAACCAAATTCAACACCAAAGAACTTTATGGAGTCATGTTCAAGAACTAAAGACAAAACCTGGCATGTCATGTGATGAAAATAAAAAAAATTACATTTATAAGTCCTGAGGAATGCATATCTCATATTTAGGTATTAATTTTAATAAAGTATTTAAAAACAAAATCTGAAAATGAAATAAATTCCTTGATTTGTGCGTATTGTTTTATATGCTTTTCGTAGAGATACAACGCTTCTGAATGTTTCCATTGCAAATTATATGGAGTTGGAGAAGGTATATGATGATGGCCATGCTACTAGAGATTAGGTTAATCCTAGAAACAGTCAAACACCTCTTGGCGCGCAACAAATAAAATTGGATGATGACGATATTGAAGCATTTGGAGAGAATAAAGGAGATTTGTGTTACTTCCTATGCAGTTGCCTAAAATGGAAGTAGAAGAAGGAAGAAAAAAAAATATGAAGCGAAATATGCCATCTTATTCAAAGTGGGGTGGCTATAAAAACAATAACAAATAAAGTTTTAGTGATGATCACAACATTCATGACTACATTGCTACGATAACCAATAATGTCAGTGAAGTTTCCAGGGCTATAAAAAAGTACAGCAAGAGCCTCAAAAGATAGAAATATGTTTACTAAGTTAACGACAAAGTTGTCTAATATTCCAGCACTTTTAGAGGAAGAAACTGATATTATTTTTGATAAATTATCGAAGAACATAATAATAAATCATGTGTTTCTCTCGAAGTCAATGAAGTATAAAGCTAGGTTGATGCGAAGTGAGCTAACCAAGTGAATTAGTTTTGTGGAGATGAATGAGGGCATAATTTCATTAGATTGAAATTACTTAGCATTTTATTTTGAACGTATGAATATATAGTGAAGTTGAATTCATAATTTGGTGAGTTTATTGGAACTTTTAGCGCTCAACATACTTTGTTTATCTATGAAACTTTTTTTGTATTTTGAATGTATCTCAATTTGAATGGTTTATTATATTTTTGGGTATTATTTCTTCACATGCTAATAGAACTTGAAGAAGTAATTTGATTATAGTCTGGTGGTTACGCTATAATATGAATCGAAGCTCCCATAACCTTGAAGTTTCCTCTGGCTTTCCTTCTGTCTCTAATCAGCAATGAAGTTGAATTACATTTCATAATCTGATCTTTTCCTGTTTTTGGAATGCTTAAGATGGTGCTTCTATGCAAAGCTCTTTTTTTGTTGGCGCTAGAGCAGGTTGAACGGCATGTGGACATGATTATAGAGCATGAAGACACAGCAATTATAATACACTGCATTCTCTTTTACTCCATAATTTCTTACATGAAACTAAACAATCCCATAATGTAGGATTGAGATTTTTTATGAGCGGTTTGTGGCTTTTTTTGAGTTGTATTTTATATTTTGTGGTTTTTCTTTAATCTTTTTAGAAAAGGTTGAACTTTACAAACACACCACTTTTAATATATTTACCTTCATAAATTTCAAATTTTATCATTTACTTTCATAACACTTTAATGGTATAATCAATCAAGTCAAGACATGCAGGAAAAGTAAGATTAGCGTTACTTTTTGTTTGTACTTAAAGATTTTGTATTATAAAAGTGAATTATGTTTAGGTGTTAGATATGTAAATACATAAGAATTGTGTGCTATGTGTGTAAATCCTCCCAGAAATAGTTTTGTATATTATAGATGAAATTATTTGCTCGCTTTATCATCTTTAAAACAAAAGGAAAATAATCAGTAAAATAAATCTTTTTTTTTTTTTTTCCAATGGGTGATTTTGTTTATGATTTCGATGTGTTTGAAACTTTCTTGCGGTTGAAAAAAAAATAAAATGATTATTTATAAATTTTAAATTTTATGCTTCTAAGCTTAAACTATATAGATGAAATCAAAATTCAATTAATCTTTCATATTTATCACGTATATCTCATAAATAATTAGTTTCATGAATGCAAACGAAATTTGATCTCCAGATATTTTTCCTGACATCAATTACAATCAATAAAAAAGTTTAATGTTTTAAAATTAAATGATAAACAAAAACAAATAGGTTGAAGAAAGTCTGTAAATGTATATAAATAGAAAAATACATGAATATAATTATAAATTTTTTTAAAATATTTATTTTCAGTCTATCAATCAATTATAACTGAGATTTATTATCGGACTGATTGGGATCACTTTCTATTTTTTATTTTTATTTAGATTTTTTTTTGTTTTTTATTTTCTATTTTTTGAAAATGCATTTGGCAAAGTTATGATTTATAGATGTTTTAAAATAAAAAAATTATAAAACTTATCTGATTGGGCTTTTTTTTCTTTTTCTAAAGAAAAAACTATATTTTTTATAAAATAATTCGGTCCACGTACGCTCCAGTACTAAGCTTTACCGCTCATGATATATGCGATGTCTTCTTTGCTCCACCCAACACGAAACATTACATCTGGGGAGGCGGGCGGCAGGAGGCAAGCAACAGGCGGCGATTNGCTGAATCTGCAATTATCAAAGTTTAGAAGGGTGTCAGTGGAAAAAAAAAAGAATGAACATGAGATTAATAGGTGAAAACCCTAGTCTTACTGACGCAGATTGTGAAATGCCAGTCTTCGGTTGCCTACGTGGCTTAAGTTCTGTAGAAGAGTGAAAAACTTAGTGAAAATAGGGTTTTAAAGAAGAAAAGAAGCGCTNTTTTAGAAGGGTGTCGGTGAAAAAAAAAAAGAATGAACATGAGATTAATAGGTGAAAACCCTAGTCTTACTGACGCAAATTGTGAAATGCCAGTCTTCGGTTGCTTACGTGGCTTAAGTTCTGTAGAAGAGTGAAAAACTTCGTGAAAATAGGGTTTTAAAGAAGAAAAGAAGCGCTATCATTACGAGGTAGAAGGAGCCGTCTTCGGCTTACTTCTTTAAACTCCTTTCCCCCATCTCTTCCATCCATGAGAGCTTGAAAAGGGTTAACATTTCCGCCATAACGGGGTATCGAGGACGACGCGGCTGCCTTTCCCCTTCTTCTTCTTTGCGTGGAATTATCAATTTTTGTTAAGGAAAACAAATCAGGAAGCGGAAGGGTGGGGAGTTATTAGGGATCAGGTGATTTGTCTGAAATGATATTTTAATTTCTGTGATTTGGAGTGTTTTCTTTTTTATTATGGATATTTTGTTGGGGCTTCTCACTTTCACTATTAAATTTTGTGAAATCTCTTAATTTCTAATTAGAGATTTCAGTTTTTTGTGAGGATTTGATCTGGCTGTTGTGTTCTTTGCTTAATCAATGCATCTATGCNCTTATTATGGATAAATTGTTGGGGCTTCTCACTTTCACTATTAAATTTTGTGAAATATCTTAATTTCTCATTAGAGATTTCTGTTTTTTGTGAAGATTTGATCTGGCTGTTGTGTTCTTTGCTTAATCAATGCATCTATGCTTCCTTAATTGAAGTTCTTCAAAGCCATAATTAAGACTCGACTTACGAATGAGAATTCTGTCTCATCTGATTTTATTGTGATCTTCATCGGAAAATTGGATTGCTAATCCCGGAAGGGCATCGTTGAAATGGCATATCATTCTTTTTTGCAAAATTGGGGTTTGCAAGATTTACCTGCTTTTCTTCTCATGATTGCTTTGATTTACTTATAGGTAGAAAAATAAAATTAACAATTATGAGGCCAATTCTTACAAAACATTAAGTCAAGGTATCTTTAACTATTTTTTTTTTTCAAAATAACTTTATTCTTCTATAGGAATGCACATAATTTCTCAGATTTACTAATNATTCTTTTTTTGCAAAATTGGGCTTTGCAAGATTTACCTGCTTTTCTTCTCATGATGGCTTTAATTTACTTTTAGGTAGAAAAATAAAATTAACAACTATGAGGCCAATTCTTACAAAACATTAAGTCAAGGTATCATTAACTATTTTTTTTTTTCAAAATAACTTTATTCTTCTATAGGAATGCACATAATTTCTCAGATTTACTAATATGAACTATTTTATTTTGCTGAAGGCTGAATTGTGTAATGCTTATTATGCAGGTATCGAACTGTTAATTTTTTAACAGATGATGTTTGATAGTGGAGAGGGTATGCTTTTTTTGCATAATAAATAGTAAACTTTCGAAGTATTTGGAACTTGAAATTTGGAGATTTCTCGAAGATTCATGGGTGGGAAGTCAAATGTTTCTTCATTTGCGGGGTCTAATTTGGCTAGGCACTTGAATACACACAACAAGCATCATGATGGTAAGATATTAACAACATTTTGGTATTTTCTATCTTAAATGTGCTTCATTAAACAAACATATGATCTGTTAATATGCTTAAGTTCTATTTAAATCTCATGTAGAGAACCATCAAAACATAAATAATGAAAATTAAAAAGAATATCTTTTTGTTCTTGTTTAAATTTCTTTTACTAAAAAAAAAATTGGCTAACTAATTTCTTATTTGTGTAGGTGTTGAAGCTCCTCGAAATAGCTTGGACTTACCCGCGGAAATGGATAATAAGCATCATGGCATTAATGAGAATTTAACGGTTAGTTATACTTCCTATTCCAAGTTAAGTATTCTATGATGTTGTGGAGCTTATCTTTGCCATTTAAAAACAAAATTGTTTTTTCATTGCGTTTGAAATGAGGTAGAGAGCCACCTCCCACCTCCTAAGAGTTCGAGGGCTAAGCTTTCTAAAGGCATTCAAAGGCATTTTGAAAAATATATGATATTTTAGGCTGCTCTATTTTTTTTCATTATTATATTGAAGAAATTATGATTCTAATTTTTCATAATGAAACTATAATGAAATATGTAGAGGCAATGATAGGGCATAACTTTTTTTTTTCCGTTTTTCTATTAATTCTCATTCTTTATATTTGAATATTGGTTCTCTTATTCCCAACACTTTCTAATAGATAGAACTTCTACTTTTAACTACATCTTAATAAGTTTACAAAATTCTTCGTATTAATTTTATGTGTAGGCACTTCCTTCTATCTTTGGGATCTTATAGCTACTTGTAAATAGAAATTTTGTTTTATAAATTTATAATTTCATTTCCATTTTCACTCATTCTTTGTGTAAAATAATGTCATTACATTTGAGAATTTTTCGAGAGAGCTTGCAGAGCATAAAATCACAATTAATTTCTAAGTTCTAACAACATACAACCAAATGGTGAAGCTATGAAATTTCATCATTTACGATAACAATTTTTTATACATAAGTAACCAAATGTATGATTTTAGTTTTAATTGCTTGATATTGTTTATTGTTGCTTGCTTAACTATAGTATCATTTTTTGTGGTAGTCTTTCGGTTTTTTTTTCCTATTGCAATATTTCAAGTATTACTTTTTTTTCTTTTTGAAAATAGAACAACCACTTATTCTATGTAATAACTATTATTCTCAGGTAAAGATACCAACAAATACTCCTATGAAGTTACTACTCAATGAGGAGATTGCTAATACTGAATTTACAAAGCGTGGCGGACCTGGTGTCGTCGCTCGCTTAATGGGCATGGATACTCTGCCGCCTGAAAAAGGACATAAAATCCAAGGGAAGGAATGTTTCGATGAAAATCCGAGAAAACACATTTCAAGGGTGCCACGCTTTGTGACTGCTAAATCCGACCCGTCTACTTTCACTCAATCAAAAGAGCATTTGTCTCAAAACTTGAATAAGAAGCAATATTCCAGCTCATCGACCAAAATTTTAAGCTCAGAAAAACCGCACCGAAGAGAGCATCCGCAAGAAGAACTACTCCAAAAATTTAAAAAAGAATTTGAGTCGTGGCAAGCATCCAAATCGTGGGAGTGTTCGACCAACCCCGATCAAAATGACTCCGTTCAAGGATCAAAAAATGAGCAAAATCACCTCAACATAGAGAAATTGACAAGATATACCAATACAAGTAGGTACTCGCAAAAGAAACCTATAGAAACAGATGTGTATTCTTCAGTTAATAAAGTTAAAATTGCTCCAAATCAGGTTGATAATAATCTTTGTCATGATCCTGATTTTAATATTGATAAGCAATGTGTGCCCCTAATGAGAGATGACATTGCTACGAGGANCTGCCTCCTGAAAAAGGGCATAAAATCCAAGGGAAGGAATGTTTCGATGCAAACCCGAGAAAACACATTTCAAGGGTGCCACGCTTTGTGACTGCTAAATCCGAGCCGTCTACTTTCACTCANGGAATTTACAAAGCGTGGCGGACCTGGTGTCGTCGCTCGCTTAATGGGCATGGATACTTTGCCGCCTGAAAAAGGGCATAAAATCCAAGGGAAGGAATGTTTCGATGAAAACCCGAGAAAACACATTTCAAGGGTGCCACGCTTTGTGACTGCTAAATCCGAGCCGTCTACTTTCACTCAATCAAAAGAGCATTTGTCTCAAAACTTGAATAAGAAACAATATTCCAGCTCATCGACCAAAATTTTAAGCTCAGAAAAACTGCACCGAAGAGAGCATCCGCAAGAAGAACTACTCCAAAAATTTAAAAAAGAATTCGAGTCATGGCAAGCGTCCAAATTGTGGGAGTGTTCGACCAACCCCGATCAAAATGACTTCGTTCAAGGATCAAAAAATGAGCAAAATCACCTCAACATAGAGAAATTGACAAGGTATACCAATACAAGTAGGTACTCGCAAAAGAAACCTATAGAAACAGATGTGTATTCTTTAGTTAATAAAGTTAAAATTGCTCCAAATCAGGTTGATAATAATATTTGTCATGATCCTGATTTTAATATTGATAAGCAATGTGTGCCCCTAATGAGAGATGACATTGCTACGAGGANACTCCAAATCAGGTTGATAATAATCTTTGTCATGATCCCGATTTTAATATTGATAAGCAATGTGTGCCCCTAATGAGAGATGACATTGTCACGAGGAAGAAACTAGCTCCTAAGTTTCAGGAGAAAAGGAGTAGATCTTGTTCACCCACAAGGATAGTGATTCTGAAACCAAGTTCTGACATTAATGAAATAGAGGAGCAAAGGGGTGGCTCTTCTGAGGCACTGGAAAAAGGTGGTAGAATGGAGAATTTTCTCGAAGAGGTGAAGGAAAGACTCAGATTAGAAATGGAAGGGAAGGGTAGAACTGAGTCTGTGAGAAGGGGTAACTCAGCTCATACTTCGCTACACGAAAGGTCCACTGATCCAAAACAGTTGGCACGGGATATAGCGAAGCATGTCAGAGAAAGCGTTACAAAGGAATCCGCGAGATCATACCGGAGCGATTTTCGCCTAAATGAACAGGAATCTGAAGATTCCATTAAGAAAGATACAAGAAAATTCATATCTAAGCGGCTGAAAAATGTGTTAAAAGATGATACTGATGACGCTAGGGCGGGAAATTCTCTTATGATCAGTGAGAAGGAGAGATCGAAATCAATGGCTGAGTTTTCGAAGGAGGGGAAAGCTGCGAGCTTTTGGGAGGAGAAGAAAGCTGTGAATGAGTCGATTCCGAAGTACTTAAGGAGAGAGCAAAATAAGATGATTGATTTTGATGGTGATGCAGTGTCTCCTTCAAATCTTATTAGATCATTTTCAGCTCCAGCTTCAGGAACTGCTTTTGGTAAACTTCTGCTAGAAGATCAATTAAGTCAAAAACTTGAAACTTCTGGACATGATTCAGCTGAAATGAACAGAAACAAGAAGGATGGTTTTAACTTTAGAGGCAGAGTTTCCATTCTGAGAAGAAATCTCAGTTTTAAAGGAAAGATTTTTGGTAAGAAGATGACTTCGATCGGGGAAGCGACTTCTGAACCATTCGGTTATATGAAGTCCATTGAGACGATGCCCTCCATGATCAGAAATTTTAGCATGGTAGAGGTAAAAAGCTAATGATCTGATCCATCAGTAATACCAACAAAAGCTTCTTTTTTGGTTCAATAATGGTTTCTGATAATCTTTTTTTAAAATTTAGGATAACTCTACGGAGGTCCCTCCAAGTCCTGTTTCATTTTACAGCAGTCCAATCAATGAACACCGGAGTCCTTTATCCACATTAGAGGCTCCTTCTGTTGAAGACCGTTTGTCAACACAAGTTTCGGGTGAATTAGGCATGAGCCTTCTAGGTGAGAAATACTTACTGCTCTTGTGATATTTCAGTTTCACTGGTTTTAATTTTTGGAAATTTACATACACTTCAAGCCCTATGTATTTATATATCTACACCTGAACTTCAATTTTTACATACGTACCACTTTACCTATTGATGAAACGGTGTATATCACTTCTTTAAAAGGTAAAATTGGCCATGTTTGATGCGAAATGGAAGATTTAGGTGAGATAAATGTAAAATGTAGAATTTAGGTGTTCAATAGGTAAATACATAAGAAATGGGTGATATGTGTGTAAATGCCTATTTTATTTTATATTTATTGCTTGTTATGTGCTATGTATGGATTTGTAGATAGTTTGACTGCTACTCTGAAATTAGAAGCATATAAACAAAGGGCTTGTTTAGAGTTAATCCATACTATGCACGAAGATCATTAGGTGATTTGGAATCAAGGGGCTATAATATAAATTTGATCTAAATTTATGTTGTGGAAGCTCGCAGAAATGCTAGGGTTTGAAGTCAAGGTTTCTTGAAGAATCATGGAACTAAATTATGGTTATTGTTTTCAATGATTTAGATCAGGATTTCATGACTTTTTATATGTCAAATCTTTCTTCTACGGATGGAATTTTGGTTTAAAATACTTGTGCAAGTACCTTTCAAGTTATCAATATCAATAGATTGCCATTCAAGACATTGATTCCCAATTCTAATCAGGGCTTTTATGCAATGCTCATCCTCAATCTCTTGTCATTGAAGATAGAGGGCTGATTCATTTTGAAACTATGAGGAGAGGAAAAAACTGAAATTTGCCTTCTAAATCAAGCCCTTATCATGGGATTTATGCCTCTTCGCTTTGGGATTTGCATCACCTAGCTTGACTCGTCATTTTTGTGAAGAAAGAGTGTAGATATTAGGTTTAAGCGTATTTAATGATAAAATGATTGAGATGGATATTGTTGAATTATCGATAGGAGTGAAAAGATTATGAGAGTAAGAATGAACTTCACTAACTTGCTTAAAAATACATCTTTAGGTCTCCTGTGTTTAGAAAAATAGAAGCAAAGATCAATTGCAATCCACATCCTATTTTATATGCATCTAAATGTGATTGTTATCAAGAAGTCCCAACAATCTAGTTTAATACCAATAAAGTTATTCCAATTAACCTAAATTACTCTTAAATTTGTGATGGGATTAGCCATGCTTAATTTTATTAGAGTACATATTACTATTACTTTAAATTGCTTATCTTCATCTTTCTTAATTTTTTGGGCTCATCTAGAAGTTCCCATATCCATGCAAAGCTTATGTTAAATATAATTCCTGATTATGGTTCCTCTGGTACGTTGTTTATGTACTTAGCCTCTTTTCAATTGGCTACACAAATGAGTTAGCCCATACTTGTTTTATGAATTCTCTCCCTACATGAGCAACACATTGGCAACCTTTGAGGCGTTATAACTGTACAAGGTGGGACACACCATGACAAAGTTTTATATTATCTATCTATCTCTCTATCTATCTATATATCTATATATATATATATACATATATATGTATATACATATATATATGTGTGTATATATATATATATATATATATATATATATATATATACACANGTGTGTGTATAATTGAAACATGTGTTCTATCTTCTTTAGTAAAATGTATCATAAGATGAAGTGTAATATCTTATATTTCAGTTAAAAGCTTAAAGATTAACTAACAATTTCTTATTTTTAATAAACTCCATCAAATTTAGTTTNGAGGTGTATCCGTGCACCTATTGATATTTGATTTTTTGATCTGGTAAGTGTTTCATGTTTATTTCATGTTATTGAAGTTTTTTATGCTTATTTTTTTCATAAAGTTTTAGCATTTTTATTTCATGCCTGATTTATACCAAGCCTTTACCAGACTGTAGAGTATGCTTGATTATATTTTGGGCATTTTTTTTTCTTATTTTTATGGGATTATAAATAAGGAAAAGAAAGGTTTTTTTTGTTAATTTTGTCTTTTTTGAGGATTTTGCACATCTTTGTACAAGCTGGTTTTCTGGAATTCTATTGTTCGTTCTGCAAATTTTTTTCACTATGTTCTAAACTTATTTTTTTTCCATTTATTAACTATTTCCCAAGAATTTTAGGTTTTTATATGTCATTAAATATAGAGATTTCTATAAATTTTAAATTTATTCAATATAACAAATTATAAAATTACTTTTATATCCTTATCTAATATACAAAAAATCATTAAGCATAAATATCCATTCCCAAGACACATACAGGAAGCATTTCATGCATGTTCCCTTTTCCCAAACCGTAAGGCTTCAAAGAGAGTAAGGGAGAGATTGTAGAGAGATAATGTCCATTTCGAAGCTCGTACAGCCGATTTCGTCCATCAGTCCACTTGGCAAAATTGTTTCGCTCTAGGTATGTTACTATTAACCTACTACAGATTTCATTTTCATTGGTTCTTCATCAAGTTTTGATATTTTATTTAGTTAAATTTTGTACAAACTTTGATTTATTGAACATTATAAACTTTTCACCGCATAACTTTTTATATTTTGTTAATTAGATTGTGCTAGACATATTGATATAAAAATATTTATTTTTTATTTGATTTTTATGTGTTGTACAATATTTTGCATATTATGACACGTGCATTGAAACTGATAGAAATGCTTTAAATATTTTTGGGACATTTCATAAAAGTGATTTTATAAATTTTGCTTGGCGTTATGTGTAGATTTATTTCCCCCACAGCTTTCATTATTACTTGTGCATATTGATATTTACCATTTTTACAACATGTGATTTTTATATGTCAAAATTGTTAGTATGTATATGTTTTTGTATCAAAATATGAGTAAAAAATCATAAAAATGGGGGGAGTTACATGTGGTTGTGATTGAGCAGATATATATTATTTGCAATCAAGTGGAGTTATAAGGAGTTTTTTGCACCTATGTAATTATCTATGTTTAATACACCTGAGTAAATGTGAACTTGAGGAGATATAAGTAGAAGTGGAGTTATAAGAGGCACAAAAGAAATATGAACAAGTAAAGGTATAAAAAAAATGAACATATAATAAGGCGAAAGAAAATTTTTAAAATAATTCAAATAAATATTTGAATTTGATTTTCATATTATTTTCCTGCACTTATCATATCATGTTGCTTATACTGTTATTTATCATATGATTATTGTAGTTACAATTTCTTGTATTGGAACTATTATAAATATTGCACATGATATTTTAGCACGTTGAATTTATTTACATCGAATAAATGTTTATTTTTTTAATATTGAAAACGGTAGTAGATTTTGAGTAGTCTACTGAGCTGTTGTTGTTCACCCCTATTTTACTAACATCTGTTGTTTCATGGAAGGGAAATGCTTAGGTTGAGTAAAGACATTTGCACTACTTGTGAGAGCCTAATTTCTAAGTATATCAGTACATTTTATCTATATTTTTGACAGTCATGTTAATGTTTATATTTGAATGATAGAGAGATTAAACCATACTTGTTGTATATGTTTATTTTATTGTATATTGAGACGATCTAAATGAATTTAGATTATCTATATTTTACAATATTTGTGTATTAGTAGTACTGTAAGTGAAAGTTGATGACAAAAATATATAAACAAGAATCCTTTCAAATAGATCTTAAATACTAATTTATATGTTACGACATCCACATGAGATGACCCGTCTCGATCTAACAGGTTACATCGAGTTGGGTTGTGATAGAGCCGATGGCGGCCAGAGTGTTGCGGCAACCTTGCACAAAAAAGCTCCAAAAAACATATTTTTAAAACAATAAAAACACAATTTTTATATTTTTTTTTATTTTTAAAAACAAGCCTTATGTGTTTTAAAAAAAAAATAAAAAAAAAATAAATAAATATTATTTTTGAGTTTGGTTTCTATTTTTTATTTTCAAAAAAAAAAAAAAAAACAAAAAGCAAAATGTGATCCTAAATAGGACAATTTTGTAATTGCTAACGGTAAGTAGAAGATTTCCAACTTATTTAAAAAAAGGAGAGTATTTAAGAGAAAAGAATAAAGAAGACTATTTTTATTTGAATTTGATGATGATGATGATGATGATGATGATGATGATGATAATCATAATAATAATTATTATTATTATTATATATAAAATATTGACTTTATATGCTCCACAATATTTGAAATTGTAGAAATATGCTCATTATTAAATTTATTGGGAAATATAACTAAATTATTTTTAGGCCAAAATTTCTTAAATTTGAAGCAACATTGTAGATAAGTTGTTTGTCTCTTCATATTCTTGGCACATATTTTCTCCATTTATTGAGGTTTGTAGGAAACAAATCTATAAGCAACGTTGTGTCTACTTTCCTCAAGCTATTTATGTTTTTTGTGTTATTGTATTTAATTTATTAACATTTGAAAATATCATTACAATGTTGGATGTTGTTTAGTAATAATGAAATAGGTAATGACTTATTGCAAATTATATCTTCAAATGAAGTTTCAATAGACTACGATATGTTATTGATAACTATCACCATTGAGATGTTTTGCCATCAATACTTTTACTCTTATTGAAATTGCCCAACGAAACTATCACCGGTGATGTTGCTAATTTACGATGCTTATATCGAACAACATTGATATCCTCAAAAACACCAACTAAATTTTAATGCTGGATTACATGCTAAATTGATTTATTGGTAATGGGCGAAGTCTGTACTCATTAAAAATAAAAATAGGAGTAATTTATTTTTGACATAGTCCTATAAATTCATTATAGTTGCTTTCTAACATATAATATTTCTCTCACCAAACAAAGAAATAAGAAAATCAAAATAATATTTTGATGAAAGGAAAATAATAAGTTGTTGTAGATGAGAGTTACAACTTTTCAAATTTTAAATAATTTTGCGAATAATTGCTCAGCTCAAGCTCACCGCCCAATTTACTTTTAAATGAATAAATTTACCACCAAATACAACCAATAATATTGGCTTAAATCTACCTAATCTTCATCTTCTTAATTTTGTTGAGTCCCTCAAAATTCATTTTACCCCACCGTTACTCAAGAAATATAATCACTATGGGCATAAAAATGGTGCCAAATGGAGGCCCCAATTTGCACAAGACCAACTTATCTTTGGAACTATATATGTTAACTTATCTTTCCAATTTTAAAATAATATATAATTAATTNTGTCCCAACAATCTAGTTTAATACCAATAAACTAATTCCAATTAACCTAAATTACTCTTAAATTTGTGATGGGATTAGCCATGCTTAATTTATTAGACTACATGTTACTATTACTTTAAATTACTTATCTTCATCTTTCTTAATTTTTTGGGCTCATCTAGAGGTTCCTTAGGTCTCTAAAAGCTTCTGGAAGGGTGTAACATGGCTATTGCCACACATCCCTAAATGAGCGCATATTACTCTTGCCATATCCATGCAAAGCTTATGTTAAATATAATTCCTGATTATCGTTCCTCTGGTACGTTGTTTATGTACTTAGCCTCTTCTCAATTGGCTACACAAATGAGTTAGCCCATACTTGTCCTATGAATTCTCTCCCTACATGAGCAACACATTGGCAACCTTTGAGGCGTTATAACGGTAAAAGGTGGGACACACCAAGACAAAGTTCTATATTATCTATCTATCTATCTGTCTATCTATCTATATATCTATATATATAGATAAACATATATATATATATATATATATATATACACACACACACACACACACAC
>JXCR01120628.1:78618-156587 GCA_002079205.1 Phalaenopsis hybrid cultivar
ACACATATATATTGTATTTTTTTTTCTTAAAAGAATGGCCGAAGACTATTAGACGATCCCTTGTCATCCCTAGATACGCTAAATATTCGAGTACTACACCTTACACACAGAGGGATTCAAACCCGTGACTTGAGGGAACTTACAGCCTTCAGAGAGGCTGCTCTACGAACTAGCCACGGTACACAAACGGCATATGTGTGTGTGTGTGTGTGTGTGTGTGTGCCGTTAGCCATGACCTGTTAGTAGAGCAACCTCTTTGAAGGTTGTAATTCCCTTCAAGTCACGGATTTGAATCCCCCTCTGGCCAGTATGTGTATAATGAGTGCGGTCCTTGAATAATTAGACTCATGACGATGGTTTGGGGCTCGTGTAATAGCCTTCAACCATTCTTTTTAATATATATATAGACACACACACACACAAAAGCTTCACCTTGAAAGTCCAGTGGGAACCTTCAAGGGTGAAGAAATACATTCACAAAAGGAGATTACAAAAGTCTAAAATTGTGGAGACCAAGAAGGTCCCCTTCTAAAAGAAACACCAGAGTGGAAAATAAAGTTTCAATTGGCATGTTTAATAACATGAATTTCAGTATTTAAACTTGCCTTTGCTAAGCAATTGGCATGTTTATTACTTTCTCTATGAATAAAAAGATATCTAATGTTAAGCTTGTTGGCCATAAGATTAATCTTGTTGATCTAGTGTAGCAGGTACCGAGGGCAGTCCATCTTGTTTGTGAGAATGTTGAGTAACAGGTTGGAATCAGTTTCAATAATCAATTGTTGAATCTTACCACTACAGGCAACGAGTATGGCTCAATAGACAACAATGGATTCAGCCTCCAAAGCATCCAAAGCAGCAATAGGTGATTGGAAGGCAAGGAGGAAGTTTCCTTGACAATTTTTAAAAACACCATTAATGCCAGCATCATTCTTGAGAAAGTTCCCATCAGTGTTTGCCTTGAACCAACTAAAATCTGGTTTCACCCAGTACACTAGTTTGCTTCCATAATTGAGAGGGGAGGTTTATTGACCAAAAGTCGAAGATCTGGAAAACCTTTCCAATGAATAAGTTTCTTTAAGAAAGCAAGACAGTTATATGCCACACTCATAGAATGTTGCTGCTTATCCTCAAATTTGGATTGGTTCCTAGACATACACACAAACCAAGCCGCCACACATGGGATGAGGACAAGATTGACTTGCTGTCATTCCTTCCAGCAAGTGGAAAATCTCAACCAAGCTAGGTTGATGGTTTGTAGCTGGATATGATTCAACACATTGGTCTAGACCTATTGAACAAAGGAACAACTAAAGAAGAGATGCCCAATAGATTCCTCCTGGTGTCTGCAAGGCACACAGCAGGAGGGGCCTCTCAAACCCTTCAATTTCAGGATATCATTAGTAGGGAGAAATTTAGAGAAAAGTCTCTAGCAGAAGAAGGACGTGAAGGGAGATAAGAATTTTCCCCAAAAAAGCTTCCCCCAAGGAGTCTGTAGTCTATGGCCAAAAGAGAGTATATGTATACTGAAGTAGATTGAGTAGGTTTTTTTTTGGTAATAAGTTTGTCTTTTCTAGTAATGTCCAGTGGAATACTCATAATTCTTTGAATCTGTTGGTTATCTAGAATGTTTTGCAATATTTGAAAGTTCCACTGTCCCCCATTCCCACAATCTAACACTTTGAGATTTATATTACTGGGTGAAGGGAGAACTGCAACCAATTTCCCCTCCCCCTTCCAATTATCCAGCCAAAAGTTTATGTTACCTTCTCCCAATGCCCAAATTAAAAGATCTTTAGCTTTGTTTTTAGCTTTGAGCATTTGAGTCCAAATTTTGGAATCTCCTAGCTTGGTGGAAACCAGTGATAGGTGGAGCTTCATGCAGTATTTGCCCTTAAGGAACTGAGCTCAAAGGGAATATTGAGACCCGAATTGAATCCAAAGTTTGCAAAAGTTAATTTGTTGCAGAAGACTAAAACTTCTAAAACCCAGACCTCCGTTCCCAACAAGTTTGCATATAGAATTCCAATGAGTCCAGTGTTGTTGCTTCCTATGGTCAGAGCAAAGAAATCTATTAAAAATTCTCTCCAGCAGTAGTTGAGTGCTCCTTTTCATAGTGGCCATTTGGAGGATGTAAGAGGGGAAAGTTGCTAAGACATGTTTCAAGAGATTAATTCTTCCACCATTAGACAGAAAGAAATTGGTCCAACTTATAAGTTGCTTATGAATTTTGGAGACCAACTCATCAAATTGAATCTGTTTTGATCTCCCTTTTAGCAATTGAACTCCTAAATACTTCAAAGGGGAATTATTTCATTAAAACATAGTAAAGATGGAGATCCAATGCTTAACATGTGGTTTGATCCCTTTATTAAATATGATAATTCATTTTTTATCATTTCATTGTAGTCCAGAACGTGCCAGGAATTCATGCAGACATTTCATAATTTGTCTGACTACAGATTTGATTGCTTTAGAGAAGAGGATGATATCATCTGCATATGATAGATGAATGATGGAAATATTGGATCCAAGATTGAATTGAGTGTGGGGGGAATTAGATGATACTTGATTAAACATTCTGGATAGATAATCAAAGACCAATATAAAGATGGTGGGGGGAAAGGGGGTCTCCTTTTTTGATACCTCTAGTAGCTTGGAAATAACCATAAGAATTTCCATTAATAAGCAAGGCATGAGAATTATTGTTGAGCCATATCATAATTAAAATTATGAAATTAAGGGAGAAACCTCTTACCAGTAGTACCTTCTCAACAAAACCCAAATTGATTGAATCATAAGCCTTGCTAATATCCAACTTGTAGATAGGGTTCCCTCCTCTGCAACATCTATCTAAGTCCTATAACATTTCTTGTGCAAGAAAAACATTGTCTACAATGCTCCTGCCCTTAATAAAAGTAGTTTGGTTAGGATTGATGAGCTGATTCAAGTGAGGTTTAAGAATGAAATTATATACTTTACTAATAATCTTTGTGATGACATTAGTTAAATAATGGGTTTGAATTGGTCCCAGCTCTTAGTCTTAGAATCTTTGGAGATAAGAGTGATAGTGGATGAAGTGAAATACTTAGGGGCATCAACACCTTTGAAAAATTCCTGAACAACACCAATTATCTCAAACTTAATGATATGTGATCCCGATTTTTTATAAGTAAGGATTTATGAAGTTGACACCACTACAGCGCCAAAAACTTGATCCTTGTCTGAAAAATAAGTTTTGTAAAATACATATAATTAAAGACAATTAATAATGGGATTCTACGCAAGTATATGTATCGTTATCAAGTAATAATTGACATTCTATTTAAGCCCCAAATATCGATCCCACAGGAAAGGTGTAAATTAGCAATGATAAATTTTACCACGAAATTTAGAGAAAATCAAATGAAATCACTATCACTAATTTTGAATGTTGATATGTTAACCATACTAAATTACTTAACTATTAGTAAAACTGAAATGCAAACTTTTAATAATAACTACTATTCTACTAACTATGTTTATGTAATGAAGATTTCTTATGTGAAAAAGCATCCTTCCCACTACAATGGAATTCTGGTGAAGTGAGATGAGATAAATGTTTATAATATATATTGTGCCAAATAAGAGCAATTTTAATTCTCTACCCTGATACAGTGCATAGAAAATCATTGGTTAATCTTAGGTTTAGTTCCTAAATCCTGGCTAGGCTAGGAGGATACCGGCTCCCACTCCATAGCTCTCATTTCCTTTCACCTGAAGGCTAACTCTCACTTTAGTTTTTAAAAACTAAGACCAAATTGAGGATTTTAGTCTGTTACCCTAAAGATACTCCAATTCTACACCCAACAAAGAATATTTCTCTATTTATTTGCACTTAATTTCATGAACAAATTTCTCCTTCATGAAATCAAATGTGATCCTCATAAAACGCATACTTCATTTCTCGGATCATATATTTTACAACATATTTTAACAAATCAATTGGCCAGATTGAAAAGTAAATTAAGTTTGGAGTTGAAAAATCATCACAATTTATTTTATAATTTAACATTGGCACATTCATATTATCTCTTCATTTCACCATATCTCAGAGTATGGAGATAGATAGAGGGAACTACTCAGATTATCTCTTCATTTCTCCAAATCTCAGAGTAGGGGGAAAGATAGAGGAAACTACTCAGAATTCATGAGAAAGATAAGATAAAACAAAATTTTCATATATAAAAGAAAGTTCATACAACACTAAATAAACAAACAAACTTATCTGGAACTCTTTCTCAAAGCAAATCCCTTGTAGCCTTTTCATAGAAATGTAGGAAGAAGAACTCTTTCACTTTTCTCCTTCTCCAACACTCTTACAGAAAGTTTCACACTAAATCCCACCACAAAAACTATAAACTATAAAAGTAAAATTACTAATTGACCCAAATATGTGGTGGAATGAAGATAGATAATGGAAATGTAATGTGGTGGAATGTTGTAGAGCAAAAAATGAATGTAGAGGAGTCCATTTCCTGATGAAGTTTGGCCATAATAAAGCCCAAGGTCGGTTCTCCAAGAGGTGCCTCCAAAACCTCTTCAAAAATCGTCCAAATACGTCGAACCTTTTAGAGACGGGGTCTGAACCGCCTTTGGCGCCGTCGATGCTAGTCTGGCGCCGAGTAAAAAACCTTCAGCTTTCGGTTGTTTTGCGCCGTCGGCACTGACCTTGGCATTGCCGACGCTAAGTATTTCCTTAAAAACGTCATTTTGACTCCAAATTTCATTCTTTTTTGCTTCCTTTTTGCTTTAAGCCCTAAAAATCAACAACCTACAAGAAAACATCAAAATATCTTCCATTAAAGTGAAATATCATAAAAAATAGGTATAAAATTTGGGTCTAAAAATGCATATATTTTCGGTGTATCGAAATCCCCCAAACTTACATGTTACTTGTACTCAAGTAACTTCTCTACTATATAAAAATATGACTTATGGTAAAGAATTTAACTTTTAGACTTCCATATTTTAGTTCTTTAAATATAATAGTTTAACTTAAGAAAAATTCAAAACAACTCTAGTTAATACTAAAGGTGTAAGGATATTCAATAATTAAGTCTAAGGTTTCTAATCCTCTATTCTTTTCAAGAAAAATTGCAATTTGTTATATTAAAGTCACTTAGAAAATTCATATGAAAAAGAACTTCATAGAACATTATTAATAATTAAGTTAATAATGAAATAAAAACCTTAGAAAAACGTGTCTAAGTCTTTTTCCTTAAGTTGATTCAAGTGAAGCCAATTTTTAATTAGACATCTCCTCAAGCTTTCTCCCCGCGTCTTTTTCTTTTTCTTTTCTTTTTCTTTTCTTTTTCTTTTCCTTTTCTTTTCTTTTTCTTTTCTTTTTCTTTCTATATGTGAGGATTACCTTATCTGGATAGCCTCTAATGATTTTGAACTTCACTATCCTCTTCTTAAAGTTAAAATCTTTTCACATTTCTTCACTTAACAAATTTATATTAACATAAAGATTTTATAAAGTTTAATTCTTTTCTTTTTACATGAATCTTTGAAGATTTTTAATACTTTAAAAATACAACTTTCTTTACTTAAAATAGAAAAAATATAGTCTTATTCTCTTTTACCAAATATCTTATTCCCTAGAATTGACGTTTATTATTGAAATTTTTTACCTAAATTTACTATATATTTAAAAACATAAATATAGTTATCTCAAGTTAACTCCTAATACCGAAGATCATGTTAAATTTAAAATTTTGAAAATATAGTTAAGTGAGGACAAATAAAATTAAGTTCTTTCTCTCTTTCTAAAAAAGATTTTTCTTCTCCCCTCCAAACTTAAATTTTTAAAAGATTTTTACATGAAGAACTTTAAAAATGAAGGGTGAAAGAAAACATTAAATACATAAAAAAAATCATACCTGTTGGAGATTCTGATTTTTGAACATAAATGTTGAAATACTACAGGTGCTAATATGAAAACTATAAGGCTAAAAACATTAAATTGCACATAATACATATAAAATTTGCTGAGAAAGAGCTAATCAAAGAACATAACAGAACAAAACTAACTCTAAAAATGAAAACAATTTTCCACATTACAGTTTCACATTACATAACAAACAAAGTCTTCAACAACATTACAACACAAACAATACAATCACACAGTACAAACACAAACAAACAAACAAAAAGATCACCACTCATTATCTTCTTCATCATCGACAACTAACTTCCGTTGTTGATATGGAGTATAAGTAGGGTGAATAGGGAACTAAACTGTATGGTCACCCCTCAGGTATCTTACTAAAGCATCATCATAAGCAGCATCATACTCAAATTTCTGGCGAATCAGATCATCAATGTGAGCATTTCTGGCCTCCATATTCTGCATCCTATGATCCATCCTTAAAATATCTCCCTGTTGAATCATCATCTGGTCCAACAACTCCCTGTTGCTAAGGTCACTTGAAGTAGGCTCACTAAAAGTAGTATAAGGAATATCCCTGGTCCGTCTTCCAGATCTCCAATCAAGATGAGACTCATAAGTCTTGATGTTGGTAGGCCAAATCGGTTTCTGAGGCTCAATCATCTCGTCATCAGGCCTGAAATTAACTTCTGCATGCTCACAAAGTGTGTAAATGAGAGCAGGGTGTGCTAATCCACCAGTGATATCTCCTAGAGCAATAGATCGAATGTTCATATAAATGATAGAGCCTAAATTTATATCCATCACTTGCTGAATACAGAAGTTTGGGATGGCTCTATCCTTGGTCACTTCATTAAGTGTGTAAATGAGAGCAGGGTGTGCCAATCCACCAGTGATATCTCCCAGAGCAATAGATTGAATGTTCATATGAATGATAGAGCCTACATTTATATCCATCACTTGCTGAATACAGAAGTTTAGGATGACTCTATCCTTGGTCACTTCACTATGATGGTTTGTTGGAATCATCCTCCTAGAAATAAAATAATATCAAGCCTTAGATACTACATTTAACATAAAAAGGGGAAAGTTAACTTTAAGTCCATTTTTTATTTTCCAAGACCCTTTCTCACTAGTTAAAAAAGAAATAACTTCATGTAAGGCTTGATCTATAGCAGAAAACGAATTATACTGGCATCTTCAAACATCTTCTAATTGATAAAACTCATTAATTTTTCTTGGAGTAAACTCCACCCTTTTTCCTCGAACAAAAACAAAATCATCAGAAGCCTTAGAAAGGTTGGAATAAAATTCCATCACAATCCCAACTATCGCATCGGCAGTAAAAATAGTAGAAGTTTTCCCACTGCTGAGCGTTAATCAATCATTCAACTTCTCTTCCAGGATTTTTAAAACCTCAGTCCTGAATCACTTTTTTATTTTCTTGAAGACTATGAAATTGAGCACTGGCTCTAAAGCTAATAAACCTTTGCTCGTCATATTCTATTTTCCTTTTGCTTGATTTAGGTGCCATAGGAAATCTAAAAAAAATTGATAAAAATTCTGATTAAATCCCAAAATTCTAAAAATAAAAAATGTAAACCACTTTAAACTCAAATCCACTAAGTAAGAGTTTTTCACCAAAGCATTTTCTCAAAATCTCCCGAAAAATTACAAAATTTTGGATCTAATTAATGTGGGAAAAATGTTTGGTGAAAATAAAAAATTTTACTTTAAAGTATAGCTCCTACCTAGAGAAGTTAAAATGTAAAGTTCCTTTACCTCTAAATCTCCTCAAGTCCGCCAAAAATCAAACCCTAGGTGCAAAACCAAAGGTTGAAGGTAACTTAAGGGGTAAAAAAGGAGGTTTACAGTGAAAATCGCAAATTAAAGGGTTAATTCACCGCTCTTGGATCGAAGGCGCCGTCGGCGCTGAAGGACCGAAATTCACTATATTGATTTTTAAAATTTTCAATTTCCTTTAAATTCTCTCCAAAGTTTTTTTTAGCATTTTTAAACACAAATTTTATGTAAATTCATAAATACACATTTCACAAACAATCATTTTCACAAACAACAACAAACTAACTTTTATATATGAAAATGCACTTTTTACAAACACATTTCACAAATCACAAATTCACACCTATGAAGTAAACCAATTATAAATCAGCGTCGAAATCAAGCCACAACACTAAATGCTGACACAAAAATATACACGTAATCAAAGTTTAGAATAAACCAAATCAAACCTAATCAAATCCACACAATTACACTAAACATGTAAGAATTTTTAAACAAGTAGAGAATTCACAATCTTCAATCATTCAGCCTCATCTTCAGTGTTATCACCTCCTCTAATATTTCCCATAGATTGGTAATGAACATATATGTTGTAGAAGGATTGGTACGGAAATTGATTTGTCGAATTTTCTTTAATCCACCCATTTTCTTTAAACATCCGAACTAATCCTGCTTCAAAATTTTCAGTGTGATCAAATTTTCTTTCATTCTCCAATCTAGGTGATAAAAAAGGTACTTGAGATCTCCCACCGCATTCATAATACTTTAAAGTTCTCTTTCAATTTTTTTCAATTTCTTCTCTAAAGCAAGCAAACTACTAACTGTTGGTGGCATTAATGGAGATGAAGCATGTGAAAAATGATCTATAATAGCATTTAGTGCTTCATTTCCATTACCAACATACTGATCATCAATAGGGATCACAGGCTCCCATGGTAGGAAAACTTTATCCCAACTTTCATATGGCACTTGGGACTAACTGTAAATCAGAAAAATCATAGAAGGATGCCCAAGCCCATAAATTGGTCCATTCATAATGATTCCCATCACAGATTTAAATATAATTGAACCTATATCAATAGGTTTCTTCATTTGAATGCAGTAGTTTAAAATAGCACTCTCCTCTTGGTGAATTTACTGATCTTCATAGTAGGGAGTAATTTTGCACAAATAAAGAAATGTCATTGCTTTAAAATTGGATTAAGTGATGAAGCCGGAAAACTAATATATCCTTCATCTCATACTTCCCACATATCACTTTCATCCGTAAAAAAATTACAAATATCTTGCATCATATCTTGCGTAGGAATGAAATCTGTATAATGACAGATTGGAACATTTTCTATCATATACAATTCATTAATCATTGCAGGAGTAAATGGTACAGCCTTGCCTTGTACGAAGACAACTCCTTGGGTAATTCCATGTACATTTGCATAGAATTCCTTCACTACAGGTAAAACAACCGCAGCGGTAGAGTAACACAGAACTTCCCATCGCCTTCACAGAATGATCTTGTCAACTGAAGCACTTGGATTGATCAACTCATGATTAACAAATCCTCATTCCTTGATCAATCTCTTCTTTACAATAACTTTATCCTATAATCTCTACGTGTCGAAACTAATAAACTTTCTACTATTGAAAACTTCATACCTTGAAGTATTTCAAGAATTGGAAGCCATGAAATCAAAAAATAGAAAGTTTCTTGGCGTCCTAGGAAGTTTTAGGACTTTAAAAACACCTCCTGGTGGTTATTATGGATTGAAATCTCACTAAAGTCTACCAAAAGTCACAGAAATCATCCAACCACTCTCGGCGCCGCTGATGCTCCAAATGGGCGCTGCCGGTGCTGAGAATTGCTTTCTTGGACGTCGTCGGTGCCAGTGGCCAAATTTTTGTGATTTTCATTTTTCATTTAATTAAATTCTAACTTTTCTTCCAATACTAATATTTGACTTAATTAATAATAAATCCAATTGTGTAGGATTATTATCTACTAATATATCAGACACTTAACAAACTAAATTGTAATACATAGACATATAAGAATGGGTTGCCTCCCAAAAAGCGCTTGGTTTAACATCATCAACCCGACATACTATTTGTTTAGTTTGGTTGACTTAACATTAAAATTTCTTTAAATTGAGGTATGTGCCCTTCGTAATAGTGTTTCAAACGATGCCCATTAACTTTAAATATCTTTCCAGTGTTAGAATCTTTAATCACAACAGTTCCATAATGATAGACTTTAATCACCTTAAATGACCCTAACCATCTGGATTTCAGTTTTCCTAGAAACAATCTCAATCTTGTATTATATATTAGAACTTCTTGTCCAAGTTCAAATTTCTTCTTAATAATCTTCCAATCATGCCATATTTTCATTTTCTCTTTATAGATTTTCGCATTATCATATGCTTCATTTCTAATTTCCTCAAGTTCATTGAGTTGCAATAATCTTTTCTCACCAGCATCTTTTAGATTAAAATTAAATTTTTTAATACACAAAATGCTTTATGCTCTAATTCTATAGGTAAGTGACATGTTTTCCAAATATCTGTCTGTATGGGGACATTCCTATAGGAGTCTTATAAGTGTTTCTATATGCCCATAATCTTGTGTCAAATCTAGCAGACCAATCCAATTTATAAGGATTTACAACCTTTTCTAAAATGCGTTTAATTTAACGATTTAATATCTCTGCTAAACCACTAGTCTGAGGATGATGAGCAGTAGAGAATCTATGCATAATATCATATTTCTTAATTAATTTTTTGATTCTCATATTTCTGAAATGAGATCCTCCATCAGTAATAATTACTCTAGGCATTCCATATATTGTAAAAATATTTTTAATTAAAAATTTATAAACACTTCGAGCATCACATCTAGGTACATCAATAGCTTCAATCCATTTGGACATATAATCAACAACAAGCTCTAAGCATCACATCTAGGTACAACAATAGCTTCAATCCATTTGGACATATAATCAACAACAAGTAATATGTATAAGTTTCCAAATAAAGGCATAAATGGTCCCATAAAATTTAATCCTCACACATCAAAAATTTCAACTTCCGATGTGTAATTTAGAGGTATTTCATTTCTTCTATAAATATTTCCTACACGTCAACATCTATCGCATGTTTTATTATATTCATTAATATCATTAAAAATAGTAGGCCAATAAAATCCAGCTTGTAAGATTTTATATACAGTTCTATTTGTTCCAAAATGTCCTCTAAATTCAGAATCATGACATCTTTCAATTATCTGTTGAGTTTCTTCATAAGACACACATCTTCTAATAATAAGAATCTTTACATTATTTATATAAATATGGGTCATCCCAAAAATAGAAATTTGAATCATATATAAATTTCTTTAATTTATTGTTTATACGCATATTGGTCATCCCAAAAATAGTCTTTCCAATCATATGTAAACTTCTTTAATTGTAGATTTTTTATATCAGGTGGTAGAATTTCACTTACAATATAATTCACTATATCAGCATACCATGGTACATCCATTTCATCAAAACTATATAATTTTTCTTCAGGGAAATTCTCTAAGATTTTATTTACAAAATTAGTTAATATTTCTATTGCTATTCTAAACAAATGATCAACTATTTAATTTTCATTTCCCTTTCTATCAATCACGGTAAAATCAAACTCTTGCAATAGAATTATCCATCTAATTAATGTTGATTTAGCATCCTTATTTTGCATTAAATATTTAATAGCAGAATGATCTGTATGCACTATACATTTAGTTCCAATTATATAATGTCTAAATTTATCAAAGGCATAAACAATAGCTAATAACTCTCTTTCAGTAGTGATATAACTAATTTGAGTATGATTTAGAGTTTTACTAGCATAATATATAACTTTAAAAACCTTGTCATGCTTTTGTCCTAATATAGCTCCAATAGCGTAATCACTAGCATTGCACATTATTTCAAATGACTTTTCCCAGTTAGGTGGTACTATTGTAGGTGCTGTGACTAACTTTTTCTTTAATAATTCAAATGCTTTTATGCATTCTTCATTAAAATAAAATTTCATGTATTTTTCTAAAAGTTGACATAGAGGCTTAGTTATTTTTGAAAATTTTTTTATGTAGCGCCTATAAAACCAGCATGTCCTAGAAAAATTCTCACCTCTTTAACATTAGTAAGTGGTAGTAATTTTTCTATAACTTGGATTTTTGCAGAATCTACCTCCATGTCTTTTTCAGAAATTTTATGCCCAAGTACAATACCTCTTGCAACCATAAATTGACATTTTTCTCAATTTAATACTAAATTGACTTTTCACATACTTCCAGAACTTTTTCTAAATTATTAAGGCATAATTCAAATGAAGTTCCAAATACGGAAAATTCGACCATAAACACTTCCATTCCATGTTCTATAAAATTGCTAAAAAATGACATCATACATTTTTGAAATTTTGCAGGTGCATTGCATAGTCCAAAAGACATTCTACGAAAAGCAAATGTTCCGAATGGGCTTGTAAACATTATTTTCTCTTAATCCTCCAGAGCAATTGAAATTTGGTGATAATCGGTATATCCATCTAAAAAGCAGAAATACTTATTCTCAGCCAATATATCCAACATTTGGTCTAGAATGGGTAAAGGAAAGTGATCTTTTCTAGTGGTCATATTTAATTTTCTATAATCAATGCAAATTCGCCAACCAATTACTTGTCTTGTTGGTATTAATTTTTTTTCTCATTTTCCTCAACAGTCACTCCTCCTTTTTTTGACACGTAGTGAATTAGGCTTACCCAAGCACTATCTGAAATATGATATATAATTCCAGTATCTAACCATTTTAAAATCTCTTTTTTAACAACTTCTTTCATTATTAGGTTTAATATTTTTTGAGGATTAGCTTTAGATTCATGTTGTTCATCTAATAAAATTCTGTGCATACAAATTGAATGACTAATTCTTTTAATATCTGCTAAAGTCCATCGAAAAGCCTTTTTATACTTTCTTAAAATTTCTATCAACTTTTGTTTCTATATCTCACTTAATTCGGAAGATATAATAACAAGCAATGTAGATGACTTTCCTAAAAATACATACTTTAAATAGATAGGTAATATCTTTAATTCAAGTTCAGGTGGTTTAATACCTAAAGGAGAAAGATTTTTACTATCATTTTCCATCAAGTCTAATGTTTCAAATTTGCCCTGAATATAATCCAAATCTTCTTCTTTAATTTCATCTTCATTCTAAAAAATATTCTCTTTACTTAAATTTATATTCGAATTCTTTCTTAAATTGTTCATTACTTAGATAATCATCTACTTCCATCCCGAAACACTCATTATCTTTTTCTATTGCAGGATATTTCATAGATATGGTTATATTAAATTTCACTTCATGATCATTAACTCTCGTTATTAATTCTCTTTTTTTTACATCTACTAGTGCTCTTCCTGTTGCACGAAATGATCTCCCTAAAATAATAGGAATCTCTTTATGTTCCTCCATATCTAATACTACAAGGTCTACAGGGAAAATAAATTTATCCACTTTTACTAGTACATCCTCTATAACTTCTTTTGGATATTTGGTCAACTAACTGAAGAGTTACAGTAGTAGGGGAAATTTCTCCCAAATCCAAACGTTTAAAAGTTGATAAGGGCATAAGATTGATACTCGCTCCTAAATCACATAAAACTTTTCCATAAAACTTTTCACTAATTGCACAAGGTATAGTAAAACTACCAAGATCTTTTAGTTTTTCAGGAAGCTTTTTCTGAATAATAGCACTACACTCTTCACTTAGTGCAATGGCCTCATGATCTCTAAACTTCCTTTTCTTATTTAGTAAATCCTTCATAAATTTCACATAACTTGGCATTTGTTCCAAAAGCTTCAACGAAAAGAATATTTATCGTTAACTTCTTAAGGTTTTCCAAAAATCTTGTAAATTGTTTATCCTTATTCTTCTGCTTCAGTCTTTGAGAAAACAGAGGTGATGGTTTTTCAAAAGGAACCTGTGTTTGTTCATTTTCATGTTGATCATTTGACATTCTTCCTTCTCTTCATTAACTTCAATTTCTCTTTGGATCCTTGTTTCTATTTCTTTTCCAATTCATAATTGAATTGCTTTAATTTTCTCTTTATTTTGATCTTTTGGATTAACTTCCAAATTACTCAGAAGAATTCTAGAAGGTCTGTTACTAAGTGTAGTAGCAATATGTCCTAATTGATTTTTAATATTTCTAATAGCAGCCCCTTGATTCTGTATTTGATTTTTCATATTCAACATCACTTCTTCCATCGTTAACTTCTTTTCCTTAACTTGTGGGTTAGGATTAAAGTTAAATCCTTGAGGATAATAAGGTTGAAAATTATGATTTCCTTGATTGTTCAGATAATTATTCAAACTAAAATTAGGGTGATTTTTCCATCCAGGGTTAAAATAGTTAGAATAGAGATTGTTATTTTGATTATTTATAGCATTTAAGGTTTCATAATATGGTTGAGTAGCAATAATCTGTCCTAGTGAATTTTTCTTTAATACTGGAGGTATTTGAGAATAGTTCACTCCTATTTGATCAATCTTTTTAGAAATAGCAGTAATTTGAGATGCCAAAATAGACATTACATCAAATTCATGAATACTGGCCACTCTCTTAGGATTTACCCTTTCAGAGGGCCATTTAAAATTGTTAGTAGTCATTTCTTCAATTAAAGAATATTCTTCGTCAAAAAATTTTGACATTAATGATCCACCTATAGCAGCATCTATAATAGATCTTAATGATCATACTAATCCGTTATAAGAGGTTTGAATTATTAACCAATCTGGTAAAGCATGGTGTGGAAATTTTTTAAGAAGGTCCTTAAATCTTTCCCAGGCTTCATATATCGATTCCCCTTCAAACTGACAAAAAGATGTAATGACACTTCGTAAGAAGATCTTAAATTTTTCCCAGGCTTCATATATTGATTCCCCTTCAAACTGACAAAAAGATGTAATATCATTTCTAAGTTTAGCGGTTTTTTAGGGTGGAAAATATTTAGCCAAGAACTTTTGTGATAGTTCTCCCGAAGTTCTAATAAATCCGGATGCTAATGAATTTAGCCAAGCCTTGGCTTTATCCCTTAATGAAAAAGGAAAAAGCCTAAGCCCAACAACATCATTAGACACTCTGTCATATTTAAATGTAGCATAAATTTAAAGAAAACTAGCAAGATGTAAGTTAGGATCTTTAGTAGGTGATCCTCAAAACAGATTATTTTGTACCATTTGGATAATAGCAAGTTTAGGCTCAAATGAATTAGCAACAACATTAGGATTTTAAATAGTTAAATGAAGTTCATCTGCTGTCGGATTCACATAATCTTTTAAAGGACTTTGTCGATTCTCATTTATTAGATTTTCTATGTTATTCGCCATTTCTTTTAAATTCTTAATTTCTCTTTGATGTTTTCGATTTTTTCTGATAGTACGTTCTAATTCTTAATCGTAAGGTACTAAACCTTCAGATCCAATATTTCGCATAAATAAATAAAGTAAGCTAAGTAAAATTCTTTTAAAATACTATCTTAATTAAATTTATTTTTAGATTTTTTTGTTGATTATATATATATATTTTTTGTTTTTATATATCTGTATAGTATATATATTCTCTAAATTTCCTAATTTATCAAAAATATTTAATTTAATTAAATTTAACCGTGACCTTCCCCGGCAATGGCGCCAAAAACTTTATCCCGATTTTTTTATATGTAAGGATTTATGAAGTTGACACCACTACAGCGCCAAAAACATGATCCTTGTATGAAAAGTAAGTTGTGCAAAGTATATATAATTATAAGAAATTAATAATGAGATTCTATGCAAGTATACATATCATTATCAAGTAATAATGAACTTCCTATTTAAGCCCCAAAAATCGATCCCATAGGGAAGGTGTAAATTAGCAATGATAAATTTTACCAGGAAATTTATAGAAAATCAAACAAAATCACTGTCACTAATTTCGAATGTTGATGTGTTAACCGAACTAAATTACTTAACTATTAGCAAAACAGAAATGCAAATTTTTAATAATAATTATTAATCTACTAACTATGTTTATGTAATGAAGATTTTTTATGTGAAAAAGCATCCTTCCCACTACAATGAAATTATGGTGAAGGGAGATGAGATAAGTGTTTATAATTTGTATTGTGCCAAATAGGAGAAATTTTAATTCTCTACCCTGATACAGTGCATATAAAATCATTGGTTAATCTTAAGTTTAGTCCCTAGATCCGTGGCTAGGCTAGAAGGATACCGATTCCCACTTCAGAGCTCCCACTTCCCTTCACCTGAAGGCTAACTATCGCTTTAGTTTTTAAACACTAAGAACAAATTGGGGATTTTAGTCTATTAACCTAAATTTTCTCTAATTCTACACCCAACAAAGAATCTTTCCCTATTTATTTGCACTTAATTTCATGAACAAATTTCTCCTTCATGAAATCAAATGTGATCCTTTATTGTAGAATGCATACTCCATTTTCCAGATCATATGTTTCACAACATATTTTAATAAATCAATTGGCCAGATTGAAAAGTAATTAAGTTTAGAGTTGAAAAATCATCACAATTTATTTTATATTTTAATTATGGCACATTCATATTATCTCTTCATTTCTCCAAATCCAGAGTAGGGGGAAAGATAGAGGAAACTACTCAGAATTTATGAGAAATATAAGATAAAACACAAATTTCATATATAAATGAAAGTTCATACAACACTAAATAATCACACAAACTTATCTGGAACTCTTTCTCAAAGCAAATCCTTTGTAGCATTTCCTTAAAAATATAGGAAGAAAAACACTCTTACTTTTCTCCTTCTTGAACACTCTTACAGAAAGTTTCACACAAAATCTCACCACAAAAACTCTAAGATATGAAAGAAAAATTACTAATTGACTCCAATAAGTGGTGGAATGAAGATGGATTATGGAAATGTAGCATGGTGGAATGTTGTAGAGCAAAAAATGAATGTAGAGGAGCCCATTTTATGATGAAATTCGGCCCCAAATATAGCCCAAGGTCGGTTCTCCAAGAGGTGCCCCCAAAACTCTTAAAAAATCATCTAAATACATCGAGCCTTATAGAAATGGGGTCTGAATCGCTTTTGGCGCCATCGACACTAGCCTGGCGCCATTGGCGCTGAGTAAAAAATCCTCCAGCTTTCGATTGTTCTGTGTCATCGGCGCTGATCTTAGCACTGTCGGCACTGACCTTAGCGCTGTCGGCGCTGAGTATTTCCTCAAAAAAGTCATTTTGACTCCAACTTTCATCCTTTTTGCTTCCTTTTTGCTTTAAGCCCTAAAAATCAACAACCAACAAGAAAACATCAAAATAACATCCGTTAAAGTGCAATATCACCAAAAATAGTTATAAAATATGAGTCTAAAAATGCATATATTTTCAGTGTATCAATATGCCAAACTTTCTTATAAAAATCAGCAGTATAATAATCTGGGCCAGTGACCTTGTTATTGTCAATAGAGTCCAAAATAGATTTGATTTCCTCTTCTGTGGAAATGGTGTGAAGATGAAGGCTGCTAGTATAACTTTTTCAGAAGTAAAGAAATTTATCTGTAGAGATCTTCTAACAAAGGGAGGTTGAGTGAATAAGTTGTGTAAATGGGCCACTGTGCTGTCAATGGTCCCTGGAATCTTCATATTGGTGAATTGCATTACACTTCCTTCTGTAGTTGATGCAGACAAGATAATATCTAGAATTTCTATCTCCTCCATAAAATTTGGTTTGAGCAATCTTCTGATGTAGCATTTACTAATGTAGATGAATGACATGAAGAAGGTTTTCATTAGCTTCAAACAAGCTAGATTCAGTGGTAGTGTCCTGATACACCTAAAATATAATATTTTTATACACATTTTTGTACCTATTTTTTAGATATTAAGCTTTAATGAAATGTATTTGTGTTTTTTTCTTTCAAGTACAATCAAATGAATGAAAAATGCTAAAAGGAGTGAAAAATGATCAAATTTGGATATAAAATGATGAAGGTGCAAAAATGAACTAGGGTATCTACACGCCCAGCACTAGCGCTTAAGCGCTAGAGAGTCGCGCGTAAGCACCAGGTACCTCTCTCTTAAGTGCCAAAAGTAGTTATTTGATGATTCATTGAATTTAGATGAATTTTTGAAGAGGTGTTTAAAGCAACCCTAGGTAAAAATGCGGGAAGTAATCACTTGACACGAAAAACTCATTCAATTGGCATTTGAAAGGAGGACCTTCTAGAAGATTCATTGAATGAGACACATTTTAAAGAGACACCAAGAAAACTTTTGGATTTTCAAAAAAAAGACTTATATCTCTAAAGAAAAAAGAGGCCAACCATTAAACATCCACAAACACCATTCATCTTAGTAATCGCTGGCGCCAGCGTCGGCCACTTTTCTTTTATTTTGAGGGTTAGTTTGTATTGTGAGTGAAAGAATAGAATTCAAAGGAACTTTAAGATATTTGGTGGAGAGGATTTGAGATAAGTTTTTATCTTTGTGACTACATTTGGTTTTAATTTAGATTTCTTATTTATGTGCATGATTTCTACTTTTAAACTCATTTGTGGTTGTGTTTTCTCCATGGATTCTGAGTAGTTTTATTTATATTTCTCATTAAAATGATAAGTAATTAAGTATTTAAAGGAAGTTATCTGAAGTATTAGACTTCAATTTTGGAAGAAGTTGTGATGATTTGAAACTTTGTACTTCATTTACTTCTTGATTTGACCAATTAAGATGTTAATAACTGTTGTGAGAACATGTAAGATCCGAGATGGAGTTATCTTAGTCAAAAAATAGTTAGAATTACATATTGATCTGATGAATGAGATTGTAGTTCATGGGGTTGAGTGCAAATAAATAGGAAAATAAACTTTTCAAGGGTGTAGAATTAGTGGACTTTAGAGTGACAGACTAAAACCCCCAATTTGATTTATAGTTTTAGGTTTTGATACAAGATGTTAGCCCCCAGGTGGAGGTTGAAGAGAGAACTCTAGAGTGAGAGCTAATATCTTCCCTAACTAACCAGTCTTCAAGACTATTCAAACTATATATTAACCAATGTTCTTTATAATATCTCTAGTAAGGGTAAAGAATATTATTGCTCCTATTTGACACAACACATTTAGTATACTTCCACACAAAAATTTCTATACTCATTACTGATTCATGATAAGGAAAAATTGTTGACCTCACTTTTGATTAAGGTATAGTTTTCTCCTTAGTAGCCTAAGGTCTAGCTATAGGACTTTCCTGCTAACTATTCTCAGAGGACTGGAAAAGGAACCCTCACAATTAGAAATTCTACTCTCTTTTTTTCTCAACTTTAAGTTCAACATATTGGTCTTAAGCTCTAGCACTTAGTAGGTGGGGTCAATATGAGGGAGCTCAAGGAGAGTCCCCATAGGATGGTCAAGCCGTTGGACTATCACCGGTTGGTCTGGTATTGGCCAGGCTAACTTGCACACACTACACTTTCTCACACCCCAAACCCTATGACCCCATGATTTGGTCTTCTGACCCCTTTTGCAAATCTCATATGGATGGACCCAAACCCCTAGCCTTTAGCTAAGAGGGTTAAGACCAGAATATTTAGCATCCAAAATGAGTCCTCATATGGCTCCTATTGATTTGACTTTTCTTCATGACTTACTTGCCCATTCTAGCCCAAGATTACCAAATTACCAAAATACCTCCATATCTCTAATTTTTGCCAAAATTCCCAAAATAATTGAAAATACCCAAATATGCCGAAAAGTCATCTCAAATCATTCCCCACTACCTAATTTGACCAAAATTCATCAAAATTCCAAAATCCACAAAATACCCCAAATTTATCAAAATTACCAAAATGACCCTTATGACCCAAAATTTTCAAAATATCCAAAAATTCCCAAAACTTCTAAAATCATACCAAATATTCCCAATTTCAACTTTGAACCATCGCATTGACCCAATTTGACCAATTTGACCCATTTTGACCAAAAGCCCCAAATTGCCCTTAAAGGCCCAATTTCCCTAAATTAGCCTCAATCTTGGCCCAATTGACCCCAATCTTGCCCAATTTATTTTCCAAACCAAAATTCAAAATCCCTAAAACCAAATGAAACTAACTACATGTCCAATTTGACCTTATTGCAAGCTCAATTTTACCCAAATAAAAAAAGCCTTAATTTTGATCGTATGTCCAAATCCACCAAATTGGCCTTCCAATTCAATTCAAAATCACTTGAAATCCTTTCAAAATTCTTCATGACATCTTCCTATGCCAAATTAAACATTTGATTGACCCAAACTTTGGCCCAAATTCACACCTAATTTTAAAAGCCCAAGACCACCACATCTAATTCCAAAAGCCCAAATCCAAAGCCCACATGACAATTTTTCTCTTCATCATTCATTTCATTAAAATCATTCCCTAAGTTTTAAATTCATGATCAAATTATTTCATATCAGGCCTCATGAAAACCATAACCAAAACATTCTATAAAATCTAAAAATCCTTTCTCATGTAGAGTGAGCAAGCCAAAGACAAGCCATGAAGCCATCTCCAATTCACATGCTAGCCATGTGAGTCATGCTCATATCACCATGCTATTTTAGGAAAATAGAGGAGCCTCATTAGTGGTCCCCTCACAAATGATTAACCACTCCTATGAATTACTTAAGCACACCATTAGCATTGATCCACTTTGATGGGGACTTCACCATGATAACCTAGTTGAACCACCTGATTTTCTTCAACACGCAAATCTTCCTTGAAGGGTGAGCCCAACCCCAAATCATGCATTGAATCAAATTGACCCAAAATGATCATTCCCTCATTTATCTTTAATATAAAACCTTTATACATGGCCAAACTCAATTGAATTCACCAAAACCAAGCCCTGATCGCCTTGACCAAATGGTGAACTGACCCTGGCCGATTAGCCACCTTTGCTGTCGGAAAACACCATCACAAAGAGAGCCCATAAGGTTAAAACCCAAAATTTAATCCATCCAAGTGGCACCAACCCAAATGGACATTGTAGCCTTTCTGCCCTCCACCTAGACAACACCCCTACCACCTCAGCTTGGCCTGAGAGCAACCATGGACCCTTCTATTTAAACTCACCCCCCACGACCAATGGGAGGAGTTGATGAAATTCCTTAAGGAGACCATGGACCCAAATTATTCCCAGAGCTTCTTCAAGACCCTCTAAGTTTAATATAACCCTCTTCCAACCCTCAAATCCACTGTCTGAGCTCATTTTTGGACTCAAAGTCAAGCCCAAAAGAGGACATCCCTCTAGACTCCACCAAAGTTAAATTAATTGCACCCACACCATCGGTTGAGTGAGAGAGGAAGGTCCCCCCATAAAAGCCCCATTACTAGACCACCCTAATATAGACTTTGATCAACACCCCAATTTGACCATTTCATACCTAGGCATTTCACCACGGCCCAAGGCTTCATTTAGGAGCTCTCTGGACTCAACCCAAGCTTCTCGAAGCACCCAATCAAGGCCTCACCTCTTCGGTAAAGGTATTGAACTCTAACCTCAAATTGAGCCTAATTTTATTCTCCATGCTTATAGAATCGATTTATGACTTGATTAACTATATTTACGTATTTGTCTCATCGAGACGAGTCGATAGGAAGAAACAGCACTTGATTTGGTTTAGTATGAAGCGAGATATTAAGGCTAGAAGTTGGACAACTCATAGGTTTGGATCATCAGGGACGATGGAAAAGGACAATCCGATTGCGAGTGTATTGGATATATGAATGAGATCAAGCCAAACGCAGTGCAACGAAAAGGCGGGATGAGTCAGCACTGAGGTGTCTGGCGGCGCCGAACTAGAAGACGCTGCGTGGAAAGTTCAGAGATGCTGAGGATTGCCTCACGCCGCACTAGATAAGTAGAAAAATAGGGATTTAATTGATTTATTTAATTCTCAGATCTTTAAAAATCCATATCTTGGTGAAGAAAAATCATAAAAATAAAATAAAATACTCTCTTATTGAGTGAATAGAGGGGAATAATGTGGAAATGATTTTCTTTCTATTTGATGCATGTCTAATTTTTAATTAATTAAATACTATTTTTCATATTTGGATTCTCCATTTGCATAGACATTTCACCATGGCATGGGACCATGGGGCTTTTGATGTCTCTATTGCTAGGTATCTCCCCTGATTTTTCCAAAGTCAGGGGGCATCTCTAACTAGAGATCTCTATTTTTCAAGTTAATGGTCCCTCTTTTGGTACAAAAATTATAGCAATTAAAATATTAATTAGAAAAATACAAGACTTGTTTTGGTAGGTTCATTGTGGTCAGAGGAACATATAAAAAAGATAAACTTGGTTTAACTCCTAAAAAATAATCTTAATTTTCACCAACCCCTAAAAATGAAATAAAATTAAATTAGAGTAATTATAAATGTAACTGGCATAAAAATTAATCTCCACTATGATTTAATATCAGAGGAGATTCACATAAAAATTTCAAGTCAATTGGAATCAATTTTTCCACTAAAATGGATTAATTAAGTGAAATGACATTTTTGGCATTAAAATAGATATAATAATTAAAATACAACTAAAAAAATTATAAAATTGATTTTGGGAGCTCCTTATGACCAGAGGAACCTAAGAAAAATAAAAGTGTAATTAGAATAAATATTTCATTTTTAAGCCATTTTTAATCATTTAAATAATTAAAAATTAATTAAAAAATCATAAAAAATGCAAAATTATAAAAACATACTAAAATGTCACATTTAGCTTCCTGATCACTTGGGACTAATTAAAATAGTTTTTTTCTAATTTTCTAAGTCAAGATATTAATTTTTAAAAGCATAAAATGGATTTTCTTTAATTTTCCACTAAAATAATTCTAATAATTAAAATATAAACCACAAAAATATGAAATTTGTCTCTTTGGGTTCCCTAGAATTAGAGGAGTTTTAGAAAAAATATAAAATTTAATTTTCCATTTAAATAGTATTTTATATTTAATTAATACTAAAAAATTAAAAATTCTAATAACTAAATTAAACCTCTAAAAATAATCAAAATTGGTCCAAGTGGTCCTATGAATTAGGTGACCTTCGATAATTTTCTTAAGGATCGAGGCTTTGTTTTAATTGAGTTAATAAATTTTTATTAAAAATATCTATTTTTTCATTAAAACAGTTATAAATATAAATAAATTTAGAAAAATCACATTTTCTCCTATGATGTTCAATTAATCAATGAGTGGGGCAACAAAAAATTTTAAAGTCATTTGAGTTTGATTTAGAAAATTATGAGGTGTTAAGGCCTTAAGGGGAAAAGGGTAATTTTGGGATTTAAGCCTTAATTAATATTTAGGCCTAACCAAAGGGCAAATGGGTAATAAATCATCTTAATTAACATGTCTTGATGATTGAAATATAAAAGGGATAAATTGTAGAAACCAATGTCACTTTCGTCTCATTAAGAACACATTTATAATTACTTAAATTTATGAAATTTGGAAGAGCATGTAAATAAGAAGATATTGAGGTGAGGGTTTTGACTTTGGAAGATCATAACCCACTATCTTAAAATTTCAACTAATGGTTTTAAAATAATATATGACATATGATATGAATTAAAAGTATAAATATTCATTTTTTTCTAACAATTAAAAATCTAATCATTAAGTTTTAAGGGCTTAGTAATTAATTTGGTTTAATCAAAATTTTGTCTAATGAGGTTTAGAAAATTAATTATAATTAATTTTTAACATTAAAACACTACAAGCCCACCTTTGAAAATCAATCTGGCTAAGTCTCTTAATTAAGCCAAATTGCTCCTAAGAGCCTTTACCCGTATAATTCGTAAGTGAAACATTAATTGATAATTACCTCAGTTAAAGGGATAATCAAAACATAAAAGTTAATTGAGCATAAGGGTATGAATCGGGTGAACCACATAACAAACATAATAAGACCAAAATGAACTCTAGAATAGTTGAGGGGCTGTGAAATGTCTAGCATATTACCAAGGATTTTTCATTACCTTTTGGAAATCTTGAAGGACACTTGGACTTATTATGATTTGCTTAACGGAATCATCCCCAGAGATGAAAAAATTAGACTCACCAGGTTATGACATAGGATATGGTAGACACATTTCAAACCTGTGTTCTCTGCTTTTCCTGCAAAATTATACATATGCTTTACAAGTATAGATCTTTTAGGTGGGGGAATGGGAAAAATTGGTAAGTATGTTTTTTAGTTTTTGCGTTGCAAATTATCATCTATACCACTTATTTCGTGCTTATAAACTTGTAAGCTAAACAATAAAGTCACTCTTCATGTCAAAATTGAAACTTTTAGGATAGCCACAAAACTGAAATTGAAAAAAAATTAAGAAATAAAAAATAAGATAAATATCACCGCCACAACAATCAAAATATAAGACAACCCAAGATTTAATCACAAATAAAAAAATAAAAATTGCAACTAAATTAAAATTTCTCTACCAGATAATTGGGAATTCCATGAAGGAGGTAACCTACGGTTGCTAACGAGATTTCCCATAGTCTAAATGAAAGTATAGAACTCATTAAGTTGAGTTTAATAAATTTATTTGGACTAAGTGAATCTAAAAAAAAAATAGTGGTGTCGAAATGAGGGAACCATAGGATCCTAATCGGTGTCACTCTAATCAATTTTAACATTCCCCATAATATTTAAATAAACATAATTTTAGGAAATATTCAATTTGACATCAAGATTTGACACATTATAAAACTTGAACAAACTACAACAAAGATCTTAGAGCTAGCATCGTGGGCAGCACGGCCATCTTCAACAACAAGAGGATCTAGAACAACATATCTCTCTTTAGAAATTAAACAACAAGCCATACGATTTTGAGGTTGTTTGCATAGTGCAACATAAATCCTCCCTTTTCCTTTAGGCCTTTGTATGACTCTTTTATACAATATAAGCCCTGAATCATTTTAGGACTCCGAGGTTGTTGTTCGTCACAACCTAAATCCTCACATCTTCTATGCTATTTGTGTGATCGTTTCACACGAATGTAAGCCCTAATAAATAAAATTGCCAAGATGAAATATTTAAATATTTTTCCTTTAAATTCAAGAGAAACCATAGGATAGATTGGAAAGTCACTAAGGTTCTCCTCAGAATCTATGTCATCCCTAGTTCTTCTTCTTTTAGATTCCAAAAATAAAATGTTTCAAATTTGAATCATTCTCTTTTCACATTTCTTTGTCCGATCTCTTTGAAAAGTCATATCCTTTAAAATTATTGAAGGCAATATTTTTTTATTTTTTATTGAGAGTTTTCTTAGGTGACTTCAGTTATGTAAGATGAAATTAACGTTAGGGGCTTGCCCTTATAGGAAGTTTTTCCGAACCTAGCTTAATATAAACCATATTAAATTTTTCATATTAAATTGAGAAACTTGTCAGCTTATAATAAAATGATATTGATGACCAAAACAAATGTCATACACTTCTTAGTTTATTTGATTGAGCCTCACCGACATACTAAGTGTCTATCTTTTGAGATGGATATATAGCTTGAGGTGTGGCGCACTTTCATTTAAACTATGAAAAATATGGGATCAGTTTAATTTCATATTTTTTTAAAATTATATATATATATTAAATACCCTTCCAAAGCGGGCTTCGCGATTGTCATTCCAGTGACTGCAACTTCCACAGGACCCCCCCTCGTAAAATTATGCTGATAACTTCTGGCGACTCCACTGGGATTAGTTTCTCTCTCCATTTAAATTAGGGAATATTGTCTTCATATATTGGTAATGTGTTTATGTCCCTTATTGAAAAAATTACCTTTTTTTTTGCATGCTTCACCTATTTCTCTCTTGGGTAAGTACGGTCAACTCTTTGAGACTTCAGGACCGTCTGTTCAAGCACCTTTGAACAGAGATGTTCAAAAGTTCATTAGGACTTTTATCTTTTGTGTGGGGTCGGACCCACAAAAGGTGTGTTGGTGGACTACTTTCTCCTGGGCATTGTGCATTATAAGGTTGGTCTTGCACTGGGTCCTAAACTTTATTTTTCTCTTCATGTTCTTTTAACTTTGGTTTGCTACTTTGCAAATTAAATAGAGTTGTTTCGTGCTGCGCTTGCTCTCATCCTTTCTTATTTAATTAATTAAATCCCTCTACTTTCAAACTATTTTTACTAAATTTTAAAACCTTCACCAAATTAAAAATTACATAAAGGCTGCTTAGTCTACAGATTGGTCTTTGTTAATTCTTAGTGTTCGTACTACAATTATAAGGTGTTGGCCAAATAACTAATTCCAAAATTCTCTTTTTGAAGTTGTTGCAATGACATTCCCGACACTCACTTTCTCCTGTAACGTGCCAACTAGCCACAATGCTTGCAATGTCACTCCCACCTTCAAGTTTTGAACTAGATTTGATGAATTAGAATTCATTCTCAGAAAAGCCCCATTCATCATAATAAAGGTCGCCGCTCCCGAAGTTCAGGAGCCCACCATTGAATTTATCCTAAATTGTCCCCAAGATTTCCCTTCTTGCAAGAAGGTGAAAGCTGCTACTCTACCAGCACCCGCTAATTTTGTTAATCCCTTTTTTGCCAAAGGAAAGGAGGTTATGATTGTTGAAGATACAATTGAGGGATTTACCGTCCCACCGTCGGTATTTAAAATTGGATCAAGTTTGAAGTCTGCGCCGTTAACTTGATCTCAAAGAAGGAACCTCAGCCGAAATGCTCGAAAGGCCGCTAAATCAGAAATTTTAGACAAGATACCTGTTGATGAATTTCCTCATGAGGAGAAACATGGATTACTTGAAGCCTCTCTGCTCCTGAGAGGGAGTAGGTTCCACCTGTTGATGAATACTAATGGATATGAAAGTATTCAACAGATCGTTACTACCTTACTATCATTTCATCATCATAGTGAGGAGAGGGTGAAGCCCGCTCCTATCACTAAAGTCCGTAAAATGTTCCAGAGATTGGCTATTAAAGAAGGATGTTTAGTCATTGAGCTACTTAAATGAGTGGGATCCATGGTGTCCCCTTAATTGAAGAAAGAGATTTTAAGAGATGTGAGATCTGTCAGACAATCTCAGAAGTCAACTAAAGTTTTGCCAGCCCATATTCCCTTTAGATTCCATATGGGGAGTCGAATTTAAACTACTGTTACTACCATATATTTTGTTACCAGCACTGCTCTAGGGTTTACAGGATGTCAATCGGTCAAGTCATGTATGGGTCTGAGGATACCGTAAGTTGTTGCTCGTAAGAGTACCCCAAAGGGGGAGAAGATAAAGAAATCACTTGATTTTGTATTTGGTTTGCACTGTGGGGAGCATGCCTCTCTTTGACATACCAATGCCTCCGTTGAGACACCTCGTGTCAAGACATCACCACCAAAGAAGAGGGTACGAATACCCAAGGTTACTATACCAATACGGTTTAATGAGCCCATAGAGAGAGAATGTAGAATTGAGCAAATGTCCAAAATATCAGACATTGTGACAGCTATTGCTCTAGGGGTTTGAGGAACAAGGAGATGATGTTCAAGAAAATTTTCCAGATCTCAGATAATCCAGGAAGCAATAATCGAAGAGAAATTTGAAAAGCTCAGGGCTGAAATTTCTGAGTTAGCCAAAGAACATGGATTAACCATCGATGATGATGAAGATTTTAATTTTAATGATTATCTTGATGAAGATTTCATGGATGTTTATGTCATTAAGACTAGAGCTGCTACATCTATGTACGGTGCCCAACTTCTTATTGAAGGGAACACTGAGGATGATTTGTACAGGGTCATTTTCTTAAGAGATGAACAAATTAATCAGATGGAAAATAGAATGGAGGAGATGGCCACCATCATGGCTGCCATGGCTACAATTTACAGAAAATCCCAATCGCAGCAGGTAGCTTCTCCAGGAGTCAACCAACCAGAAATAATTCATATTACCAATGAAAGGAGAGAGTTGCCTCCATTAACGGGGAGGGCCAGCAAATGAAGGATTATTCATTGAGTACCATATCAGAAAAAGATATTAAACAATTGGTCAAACAACAAATTTAAAAGGCTTTAGCCCAATCTAAGGGTGGTGCATTAATTTCAAAAGGTAGACCCTACCCAGTGGAGTTCGATGTTCGACCCTACCCCAATGGTTTAGTGTCACCAAACTTTAAGACATTCGACAAGACCAGAAATCCCAGGCAGCATAAAGCACATTTCTGAGCTAATTATGGAAACATAGGAGGTAACGAAGCTTTGTACTTCCAACAGTTTGTTAGCAGCCTATCAGTTATTGCATTTGATTGGTTTGCTGAGCTACCCAATGGATCGATCAAGACATTTGTTGAGTTAGAAGAATTGTTTGTGAAGAGGTTTGCTGGAGCACAACATCATATTTCTATTGGATATCTCATAATGGAGAAGCAAAAATCTGAATGAGACCTTAGTGGATTGCATCTTGAGGTGGAGAAACCTTAGCATGAAATGTGAACCTAATCTACAGGAACAACAGAGGATTGAGATTCTACTCAAAAGAATTCATGAGCCAGTAACTTTTATGCTAAGGAACTCACCATCAAGTCCTTTGAGAAGCTGTTAAGCAAATCCAGCAGTTTACAAGAGGAAGTTAAAAATATGGATTCCTAAGAGAAATCAGAAAAGATCAGGGCATCAAGGATATTTGAGATAAATTCCATGACAGTGGCGATGGTCAATAAGGGAAAGCAGCCAATAAAGATACAGACAGAGCATTCTCGCCAAAGTTCCCAGCAATCTTCACAACATGCTCAATGACAAACACAACAGTATAGCCAGTCTAGCAAGCAATTACATCAGGGAGGATCAGCAGAGGTTAGAAGAGTTATGACTTTTTTAAAATGGAAAAGGAGGATATATTCTTTCAAAGATGAGGCTGTGCCAAAGATTTTTAGAAATTTGATGAAGAAGCCCGAGTTCAGGTTACCAGATCCAAAGAACCTGGAAGAAATTAACAATAAAGAGTATCATTTTTGCCCCTACCATAAGAGGTTGGGACATTCAATAGAGGGCTATTTCATTTTCAAGGACAGGCTCAAGAGGAGTTTTAAAGAAGGAAATACAACAATCCTGAAAGAATATTTAAAAGAACTTGAAAAAGGTTCTCTAAATATGATTTTGGTCGAGCTAATCACTCCGATAGACCCTTATTCAGAAAAAGATGGATGGAGTACAGTTTGGAGCAAGTAATCCCAAAAGATACTTAATCAGATTCAGACCGCTTCAGCTCAGGCAGCCGTTCAGAGTCTACAACCTGCTTAGCCTAAGATGGAGGTTTTACAAGAGAAGCCACCGCAACAAGAAGAGAAAGAGAAGAACGACATCGTGAAGACCAATGGTGCGGGGGGTAAGATAGGGGCTGCCTCTGTTAGATTGTTTGGCTCAGATTTGGGGAAGAAAATCCTCGAACCCCTAACTATGTATGATTATCTTTTTACCCCACCGGGGTATTATGAATGTAAAGATTATGATTTCGACTACGTTTTAACTGTTTCTAATGATAACATAATTAAATTTTCTCAATCTAATTCCAATCTTGATACCTAAACTGATCCTCAAATCATAATTATGTCCGATGAACGTATTAACAAGAATGATGAAGATGTCGACAACACCAACTATGATAACATCGGGAGTGAGGAACCAATCCTTGAGTTCCATGGTGCAACACTTGCTATCAACTTGGATCTCTCTGATGAAGAAGAAGAGACACCAAAAATTTTGCCTACAGCACCTCAGAAAGAAGAAAGCACAGAGATAAACCTAAGGAGCGGAAAAGTGTTACCCCTAAGGTCAGCTCTAGTGGATAAAGGAAAACAAATAGTCACCCAGGAAGAGTTACCTCCTCCTCCACCAGTGGAAGAACCACATAATCAAGTGAAGTTTGGAGGATTATATAAAGTGGATTATAAATTCCTAGCTCATCTTAGGAGGTTGCCGACCAAACTAAACATTTACAACTCTCTAATCCTCTCAAAAGAGATGAGAGAATCTCTGGTTACAGCCTTGATTGACCCAGAGATTTTCTTAGCTCAGGTAGTCAGCACATCCTTGGATGAAGTTTGTTCTTAAAAGAACAATCTAGGATAACCTTCACAGATGAAGACTTGTTGCTTGACACTACTGACCATAACCGACCACTCTACATCTTCATTAATATTGACAAATTCATGTTGTCCAAAGTTTTGGTGGATTCGGGAGCATCGCTCAACCTAATGAGTCTACGGACATTGACATATTTAGATATTGAAGTTCAAGAGCTTACAACTGATAAAATGATGTCAAAAGGATTTCATCAAAAGGGAGAAGGAGCTCTTAGATCAATTACACTGTTAATGAAAGTTGGAGAACTAGTAATGATACACCAAAAATATATGCATTCTTAGACCCATATTTTATATTTATTTTTGGTGATATTGTGCTTTAATGGAAGGTATTTTTATATTTTCTTGCAGGTTTTTGATTTTTAGGACTTGAAGAAAAAATGAAGTAGAAAGGATGGAATTTGGAGTTAAAATGGCATTTTTTAAGAAATACTCAGCACTGACGGTTCCAGAAGCACTGCCGACGGTGCAGACCTACAAAATATCTAATGGGTTTTACTTAGCACTGACGGTGATTGAAACAACACTGACGGTGCCATTTGATAGAGAGCAGCAAAATTAAATATGGGAAATTGGCGCCAACGGCGCCAATGTCGGTTCATACACTATTTCTAGAAGATTCGACAAATTTGGATGCTTTTTGAAGGGTTTTTGGATGAACCTTTTGGAGAACCGACTCTAGGCTTTATTTGAGGCTGAAATTGATCAAAAAAGGCGCTCCTCTTCATTCTGACTTACTCATTTTCACCACACCTTGCCTTCATACACTTTTTCCATCTTCATTCCACCACCATTCAAGAGTCTATTAGTGATTTATCTTTAAGAGTTTAGAGTTTTTGTGGTAGGTTAAGTGTGAATTCTTCCCTAAGAGTGTTGGAGAAGGGGTAAAGTGTGAGATTTCTTCTTCCTAAATTTCCTAGGAGAGGTTACAAGGGATTTGCGTTGAGAAAGAGTTTCAGATAAGTGTTGTTTGTTTATTATTGTTGTATGAACTTTATTTTATATATGAAATTTGTGTTTTGTCATATCTTCTCATGAAATCTGAGTAGTTTTCTTTATCTTTCTCCCTATTCTAAGATACGATAAAATGAAGAGATAATATGGGTGTGCTAATATTAAAATATAATATAAATTATGGTGATTTTTCAAATTCAAACTTAAATTACTTTTTGATCTGGCCAATTGAATTGTTAAAATGTGTTATGAAACATATGATTCGGGAAATGAAGTATGAGTTCTACAGCAGAGTGAGGATCACATTTGATTCCATGAAAGAGTATTTCGTTCATAGAATTAATTGCAAATAAATATAGAAATATACATTGATTGGGTGTAGAATTTGATATTTTAGGGTGACAGACTAAAATCCCCAATTCTATCATAGTGTTTAAAAACTAAAGTGAGAATTAACCTTCAGGTGAAGGGAAGTGGGAGCTCTGGAGTGGGAGAATGTATCCTCCTAGCCACGGATTTAGGGACTACACCTGAGATTAGCTAATGATTTTCTATAACACTGTGTCAGGGTAGAGAATTAAAACTGCTCCTATTTGACACAATACATATTAAAATCATTTATCTTATCTCATTTTACCAAAATCTCATTGTAGTGGGAAAGATAGTTTTTCACATAAGAATCTTCATCCAAAAAAGATAGTTTAATAGTTTAATAGTTACTATTTAAACTTTGCATTTCAGTTTTTCTAGTAGTTAAAAAATTTAGTTTTGATTGCATCTCACACATTCAAAATTAGTGACAATAATTTCATCTGATTTCTGTGAATTTTCTAGTTAATTTATCATTTCAAATTTAAACCTTCCCCGTGAGATCGATATTCGGCACTTAAATAGAAAGTCCTTTATTACTTGATAATGATGCATATAATTTTATAGAATCCCAACATTAATTACTTAAATTTCTTAAAAATAAATATTACATCAAGATTTCGGCATCGTTACATAGAGGAGTCAAACTTATATAAATTTTAGTCAACTATATTTTACACGGATCAAGTTTTAGGAGCCGTTGCCGGGGTAGGTAATGGTAAATTATGAAATTTAGAGATAAAATATACAAAATATAAAAAAAAAATTATATAATAAAAAATCCAGAAATAAATAACTATATATTTAAGAGTATTTTGTAAAAATTTTTCTTTGCTTATTATATTTGTTTATGTGAAATATTGGATCTGAAGGTTTAGTACCTTACGATTCAGAATTAGAACGCACTATTAGAAAAATTTGAAAAACAACAAAAAAGAAATTAAAAAATTAAATAAAATGAAAAATAACTTAGATAATCAAATAAATAAAAATCGACAAAGACCTTTAAAATATTATGCTATTTCGACAGCAGATGAACTTCACTTGACTATTCAAAACCCTAATGGTGCTGCAAAATAATCAGTTTGGAGGAACACCTACTGAAGATCCTAACTTACATCTTGTCAGTTTTCTTGAAATTTGTGCTACTTTTAAATACGACGAAGTGTCTAATGATGCTATTAGGCTTAGAATTGTTTCCTTTTTCATTAAGGGATAAGGCCAAAGCTTGGTTAAACTCATTAGCACCTGGATTTATCAGAACTTGGGAAGAACTATCACAAAAATTCTTGGCTAAATATTTTCCACCCTAAAAAACCACTAAGCTTAGAAATGATAATACAACTTTTTGTCAGTTTGAAGGGGAATCGATATATGAAGCTTAAGAAAGATTTAAAGATCTTCTTAGAAAATGTCTACACCATGCTTTACCAGATTGGTTAATAATTCAAACATTTTACAATGAATTAGTGGGATCACTTAGATCTATTATAGATGCTGCTACAGGTTGATCACTAATGTCAAAACCTTTTGATGAAGCATACTCTTTAATTAAAGAAATGGCTATTAACAATTTTCAATGGCCCTTTGAAAGGGTAAATCCTAAGAGAGTAGCTATTATTCATAATTCTGACGCAATGTCTATTTTGACATCTCAAACTGCTGCTATTTCTAAATAGATTGATCAAATAGGAGTGAACTATTCTCAAATACCTCCAGTATTAGAGGAAAATTCACTAAACAAATTATTGATACTCAACCATATTATGAAACCTAAAATGCTTTAAATAATCAAAATAACAACCCCTATTCTAACTATTTAAACCCTGGATGGAAAAATCACCCTAATTTTAGTTGGAATAATTATAATAATTCAGTGAATCCATTTAGAAATCTGAACAATCAAGGAAATCATGATTTTCAACCTTATTATCCTCCAGGATTTAACTTTAATCCTAACCCACAAGTTAAGGAAAAGAAGTTAACGATGGAAGAAGTGATGTTGAATATGAAAAATCAAATACAGAATCAAGGGGCTGCTATTAGAAATATTAAAAATCAATTAAGACATATTGCTACTAAACTTAGTAACAGACTTTCTAAAATTCTTCCGCGTAATGTGGAAGTTAATCCAAAAGATCAAAATAAAGAGCAAATTAAAGCGATTCAATTATGAATTAGAAAAGAAATAGAAACAAGGATCCAAAGAGAAACTGAAGTTAATGAAGAGAAGGAAGAAACGTAAAATGATTATGGTCACTTTTTGGCTCAGGGGAGGGTTAATTATGATTTACTCCCAATTGCAAGTGATGATGGCAAAGTATTTTCAAAATAAGGATAAATATGGTTAAGATCCCTTAAATCAAGGTATCATTGGCCCATATCTCATCTAAGGTGGGCTAGGTGAATCTAGCCTGGTCACTGGGGTCCATTTGGTTGATGTGGTGTCATTAATTTGGTCACTTAGGCATGGCTTAATCAGTTTTGGTGTATGAGTTCAATTTAGGTCAAATTAGCTTTAAGTAAGGTTTGGATTGGGCTAAATCCAAATTGGGAGTTCAAAATGGTCTAGCGGAATGTCATCAAAAGTTTTTAATATTAATTGGGTGCCAATTTTGGGGTTAGGGCATTCAATTTGGTGGAATTTGGGCACATGACTAAATTAGGCCAAATTTGGGAATTTTGGATTTTGGATGAAATTGAGTGAAATTGACGCTTTACCAAGGTCAACTAAGTTTTTAATTTGGTGTGTGGAGTTTTTTAAAGAGTTTATGATGCATAATTGGGGCAATTGGAAGGATTTAGGGGTTGAATTGAGTGTGATTTTGGTTTTTGGCCAAATTGGGGCTTTTTGATTTGAGTTGAAATTAGACTTAAATGTGGGTCAATTGGACTTGTATTTGGTTTTTATTGAGTTTGAACATGATGAATTTGAGTTTAGAATTGAAATTTGGGAGAATTGGGGTCAAATTGGACTTTTGGGGTGAATTGAGGTAATTGGGCCTTTAAAGGTAATTTGGGGCTTTTGGTCAAAGTTGATTAAATTGGCCAAATTGGGTTAAATGGAAGGTCCCAAATAGGTTTTGGAGACATTTGAAATGATTTTGAAGGTTTTTGGAAAGTTTGGGCCTCCAAGGATATTTTTGTAATTTTGGCAAATTTGGGATTATTTTGGTAATTTTGGAAAATTTTGGGATGTTTTAGGCAAATTGGGTAGTTGGAATGGTTTGAAATTATTTTTGAATAAATTTAGGTATCTTGGGTGAAATTAGGAATTTTGGTCAAATTTGGGGTTTGGGGGTGTTTTGATAAATAGAGTAGAATTGGGGGCAAAATGCTAAGTTTGGTATTTTGGTGAAAATGATGTGCCAACCACCCATTTGAGACATGGAACAATGGAATACTCTACTTTGGGTCTTTCATGTACCGGTATAAGCTATACCTTAGCCTTCGGCTAGCCATCAGCATGAGTCTCTCAGAAGATGAAGGGATTAAAGTAAACAAGTTTGGGTTTAGGGTTGTGAGTAAATGTGAGTGTAAGTGAGTGAACTAGCTCCAAACCAACACCCAGGGTAAACCCTAAGGTCAAGAAATCCTATGGGGATGCCCCTTTGAGCTCCCCCATTTTGACCCCACCTATTAAGTCCTAAAGGTTAGGACCTTTATGTGGAACTTCAAGTTGAGCAAAGAAGAGTTTTGAGTTTCTAATGGTGAGGGTTTCTTTTTTAGGAGTAGTCAATTGAAAAGTCCTATGGCTAGATCATGGGTTACTAAGGAGGAAAGTAGACCTCAACAAAAAAGTGAGGTCAATAAATTGACCCCCACTAGGTGTGGCATCCCGGGCAAGCACACCACACATATTGGAATTGACCAACAAGATCAACAAAACCAATATGGACTCTTAAGTCAACAAACCTAGAAAAAAGTATAGAATTGAGTGAGAATTATTTCCAGTAGAGAATTAGAAAGTGAATATTCGATCAAAACTAGGGATTTGAAACTCTCGATGGGGATTAAATGGAAAGGATTCCGAAACTGACCATGATGGTCACGATGAAGATTCAATTTCAAATCAAAGTTAGAAAATTTTGATCTTGATTTCAATAGTTTCGGAAGGTGGGAACCATAAATTAGATACTCATCCCAAAAAGAGGGAATCAGAATTTAGGTACTAATCTCAAGATGGGAATTGAAATTTAGGTATCAAACCCAAGAAGAGAATTATATGCCTTGCTCCACTTAACGTGGTCTCAAACTAATCTCAAATGATGAGAATAGGATGCCTTAATCCATTTAAGGTGGTCTCATTACTTGATGAATCTTTGGCATTTTAATCATCATGAGGATAGGGTACTCAATTGATCTGTTGGTATTTCACTTAAAAGTTATGTAGGTGAATGCCCCTAAGGCAAGCTCTAGTCATCAAAGAGTTAATACCCACCACTAAAGATGGGCTTGAAGGTGTTAATCATCAACTACATTATTATCTAAATCCCATCAAACAATTTTTAAAATTGAGCTTAGATCACTACCGAGCCCCTTAAAAAATCTAATGGGAATTTTAATTTAAGGGAAATGAATCATGATTAAAAGAAGCCAAATCATCATTAATTGTGGACTTAATCATAAGTGGAACATCATCTCCCTAGTTTAAGCCCATTACTTGGAAATCATTTATTTTTATTAACTCCCAAATCTTGATGATTTAGCAATTGATAATTTCATTCTTATTGTGGAAAAGTGGTAACTTGGTTTCTACCTTTTACTCGTTATGTTTCAATCATACAAACATACTCATTAGGATCAATATTACCCATTTCCCTTTGATTAATCTTAAATTTTAACTGGGGACACAAAATCTAAAATTACCCCTTTGCCCTTAGGGCTCAACACCTCATAACTCAATAAATAAGATTCAAATGACTTTAGCAAGTTTTGAGTACCCTATCCATAGAGTAGTTAAAATATCTGAGCAGAAAGCTATGGCTTTCAAGTTTTAATTTAAATAATTATTTTTTTTAACTTTAGAAAATAGGATTTTAAAAAATTAATTTATTTAAATGATCAAAATGAAGTTTTTGGTTTATGTGTAAAATATTAGAGGTTCCCTTAGGTTAGATAAAATACTTAGGCAAAATTTCTTGATCTTCTGAGTTAAATTTCATTTTAATTTTATAATTATTAATTCATTTTTAGCGATTTAATTAAATGAAAAATATGTTTTAATTAAAAAAATTATTTTTTATATTTTATTAAGTCTCTTTGAGTCCAAAGAACTCAAAGGAATAAATTTTATGTTTTTTATGAATTTTAATTTCTTTATTATAATTATTTTAATGAGAAAATAAGGGAAATACATTTTAAGCCTTTAGAAATTTATTTCTTAACATAGAAAAATTGGGAAAAATATCTTAATGAGTCCCAAGTGATCATGAAACAATTAGAAACTTTTTAAAATATTTTTGTACTTTTAGAATTTTTAACTAATTTTAATTATTTTTAATTCAAAACAAAAGTCAAAAGTCAAGTATTTTAACAAAATGTCTTTTAATTTTTTCTAAGTGCTTCTAGTCACAAGGAACTCAGAAAACCATTTTTCATAATTTTTCTGAATGTATTTAATTTTTTATAATTATTTTTGTACAAAAATACAATGTTTCTTAGAAAATCAACTTTAGTGCATAAACCTAATCAACTAATTTTTAAATTTTTGTAGTGGATTAACATGATTTTTGAGTAGAAAGTGGAATTGATGTTGTTGTTTTTTTATTATTTAATTTACATAAATTAATAAAAGATATAAAAACTTAATCAAAGACAAAAATGTGCAAAATTATTCGAACTATCTTAATGTTTTTCTTAAGTATCTGTGACCACAGGAAACCTACTAAAATTTATCTCATAATTTTCTAGGTGATATTTAAATTTATATAACAAATTTAAGCCAAATAACCATCTTAGCTTGAAAATTAGTGCTACGAGCATAGAGATGTCCTCTGACCTTGGAGGAAACAGAGAGCATAGCCTCTGTCATGAGGAACAAACACTAAAAAATTCAAGCTATGGTGAACAATGCTTAATCATTATGAATTGAAATACCACAGAGAGTATTTAATTAATTAAAAATCCAAGAGTAAGCAAATAATTTTTATTTCTAATCCACATTATTCTGCTCTGTTCACTAAGCAATAGGGTGTTTTTATTTTATTTTTATGGTTTTTATACACAAAGTTATGATTTTTCAAAGTTCTGGCATTTAAATAAATCAAGAAAATCTAGATTTTTCTACTGAAACACGTGATGCCACACAATCATAAGCAGCTCCAAAGTCTCCACGCAGTGCTCTGCCCTTTGACGATATCAGCCACGCAGCTACCTTATCACCCTGCCCTTTTGCTCTATCCGCTCGTCCGATGCGATCTCAACCATCCATAGAATAAACGCGTGATCGGACGACATCCATTCATCGTCCCCAAATGACTTCACTCGTAAGTCGTCCACCTTAAAACCTTAAGATCTTAAGCTAGACTTAACCAAATCACATGAGGTTTGTTCTTAAACCTTCATCTACTCAAGACGAACATATCGATACGGCTTATATAGTATGAAAAATAGTAAATAAGTATGAAGAATCAAAATACGCTTGGTTTTAGGTTGAGGCTCAATACATTTGTCTGAGAGGGGAGGCCTCAATAAAATGGTTGTAGAAGCATTGATTGAGTCCACTGATCCTCCAAATGAACTCCTAGGCCCTCGTAAATTCTCTAGGTATGATTTTGATCAAGGTCATTTTCAGGTGTTGGTCTAGAGCTAGGTTAGAGGCTGCTTAAGAAGGGGCTTTTGTGGGGAATCAACTCCTCACACTGTGGTGATGGTGTGGGCACAGTTAATTGAAATTTTATAGACTGTGGAGGTGTGGGGAAATGTCTTAGTTTGGGATAAAATTTTGAACTCAAACTTAAGCTCTCAAAATGGGAACCAGATGGTGAAATTGTAGGATTGAGCGGAGTTTTTGGAGAGTCTCTGGAAGCAATTGGGCAGATTTTCCTTAAGAAAATTGGCTAGGTCATACTTTATACATGGGGGAGGTGGTTTAACTAGAGGGTGAATGGATGGCTGGCTGGGACAATTTATGGGTGTAAAACAATGCTTAGATGGAGGGCAGAAAAATGCATAAGACTATTTGGAGCTGACCAGCTTAAATGGGCGAGTTTGGGTTTGAATTGGGTGGAGGTGAACTTTGGTTTTAGCTCCTTCAGTTACTAGGGTGGTTGGCTAGGCTTGAGCTGGTGATTAGGTGGTCAGGGGGCAAGTAGGAGGGTTAATCATGATTAATTACTAATGATTTGGTATGATGGTAAGGATATCTTGGTTTAGGTCCAAAAAGGATGTAATTCTCTAAATCATGGGACCATTGGTATGTAGCTCATCTAGGGTGAGCTAGGTGAGTTTAACATGGTCACTAGGGTGTACTTGGTGGCTGTAGAAGCTTTGGTTTGATCAATTTGCCATGGCTAAATCAATTTTGATGCATTGGTTCAACTTTGGTCAAATTGGCTTGAAGTTTGGTTTTAGATGGGCTAGTCATGACATTCGACTCAATTAATTGATCAAATTATAGTAGATTATTTTAATAAAGAGTTTAGAAAAGATTTGGAGTTATTTTGATTTTATTTGGAGGTTCAATTTGTAGGAATTTGTGCATTTCATCAATTAGGGGATGTTGGGTTAGGCTTGTTTAGATTAGGCTAGAGTTGTGTTTAGTCCAAATTAATGGTTAAAAATGGTGTAGGGGATGTTATGAAGAGTTCTTAACATTAATTTGGTGTCATTTTTGGGATTTGGGCATTCAATTTGGTGACATTTAGAGACATGGCTAAATTGGGGCAAAATTAGGGGCTTTAGGTTTATGTGAAATTGGGCTCAAAGTATGGGTCTATTGGGTTGAGATTTTGTCTAAATTGAGTTTGTTCATGATTAATTTGAATTTAGAATTAAAATTGAGGGAAATTGGGTTCAAATTGATGGATATTTGAGATGAATTAGGGCATTTGGGCCTTTGAGGGCAATTTAGGGCTTTTGGTAAAAATGGGTCAATTTGGATAAATTGGGTTCAATTGAATAGTTCAAATTGGTTTTGGGGACATTTTAAATTATTTTGAAGATTTTGGAAAAGTTTGGGCCACCAAGGGTATTTTTGTAATTTTGGCAAATTTTTGGGGATTTTGGTAATTTTGAGAGGTTTTTGGAAATTTGGGTGGTTTCAAATAGTTTGAGATGATTTTTAATCAAATTTGAGCATTTTTGGTGAAATTGGGAATGTTGGTCAAATTTATGGCTTGGGGGTGTTTTGGTAAATTAGGTGGATTTGGGGGGCAAAAGGCTAAGTTAGGTATTTTGGTGAAATTGAGGTGCCAACCACCCTATTTAAGCTATGGACCAATGGAATCTCCATTTGGGTCCTTTATGTACTGGTCTTATCTAAACCCTAGCCTAGGGCTAGTGGGTCTAGAACCATGTACATGAGTCTCCCAAAAGATCAAGGGATTAAAGTTAACAAGTTTGGGTTTAGCGTTGCGAGTGAGTGACAGTGTATGCACTAGCTCAACACCAATACCCAGAGTCAACCCTAAGACTAAGCAATCCTATGGGAACTCTCCTTAAGCTCCTCTATAGTGGCTCCACCTACTAATTGCTAGAGGTTATGACCAGTATATGGAACTTAAGATTGAGCAAAGAAGAGTTTAGAATTTTTAATAGAGAGGGTTCCTTTTCTAGTCCTCTAGGAATAGTCAATAGGAATGTCCTATGGCTAGACCCTAGGCTACTAAAGAGGAAAAACTAGACCTCAATAAAAAGTGAAGTCAACAAAGGGACCTGCAATAAGTGTGGTGTGTCAGACAAGCACACCGCACGTATTAACGTTGACCAAAAAGATCAACAAAATCAATACAACTACCCTGAATGCCAAAACACTCAGGGTAGAACCGGAAGGAGTAGAGGGTTTCAGCTAGGTAGTAACAAAGACTTTCAACGGGGAAAAGAAAAGAGATTTCAGGGATAACCGTCAGGCAAACTGACAAGCCTGGTGAAGATTTGATTCGAATTGAATATCTAAAAAATTTAGTTTAAATTTTGATTTAAAATTTTAAGGAGATGAAATTATACGTGAGGAAACTGGATTGAGTGGAAAACAAAAGTGTAGAGAAGGGAATAGGGCTTTGAAGGCCTACCTTGAATGCAAAGATGGGAATAGGGCATCGTCAAAGGCCTATATTGAATGCAAAGATGGGAATAGGGGGTCAAAGGCCCATCCCGAATGCAAAAAATTATAATAAGGTGTCAAAAGGCCTATCCAAAATTCAAAGAAGGGAATGGGGTTAAAGGTCTACCCTGAATGCAAAGATGGGTATAGGGTGTCAAGGCCTATCCCGAATGCAAAGATGGGAATAGGGTGTCAAAAGGCCTATCCTTAATGCAAAAAATGGGAAAAGGGCATCAAAAAGCTTATCACAATTGCAAAGAAAGGAATATGGCATCAGAGGCGTACCCCAAATGCAAAGATGAGAATAAGGGGCCAAAGGCCTATCCCGAATGCGAAGATGGGAATAGGGTGTCAAAGGCCTATCCCAAATGCAAAAAATGGGAATAGGGCATCACAAGGCCTATCCCAAATGTAAAGAAGGGAATAGGGTGTCAAAGGCCTACCTCGATTGCAAAGATGGGAATAGGGCTTCAAAGGCCTACCTCGAATGCAAAGATGGGAATAGGGTGTCAAAGGCCTATCCCGACAGTAAAGATGGGAATAGAACGTCAAAGGCCCACCCCAAATGCAAAGATGGGAATAGGGTGTCAAAAGCCCTATTCCAAATGTAAAGATGGGAAAAGGGCGGCAAAAGGCTTATCCAAATGAAAAGATGGTAATAGGGTGTCCAAAGGCTTATCCTGAATGCAAAAAATGGGAATAGAACATCAAAAGGCCTATCTCAAATGCAAAGAAGGGAATAAGACGTCAAAGGCCTACCCTAAATACAAAGATGGAAATATGGAATCAAAGGCCTATCATGAATGTAAAGATGGGCATAGGGTGCCAAAAGGCATAACCCAAATGCAGAGATGAGATTAGGGCTTGAAGAGACCTACCCCAAATGCAGGGATAGCAATAGGGCTTAAAGAGGACCGTCCCGAATGTAAAGATGAGAATCTTGCTGAGATTCAATTTATGCCAAGATTATAGAAATTGTAAAATGCAGCAAAATATGAGAATAGGATGATATACTCCATTCAAGGTAGTCTTAAAACCTATCTCAAAGAAATAATCGGGAATCAGAGTGTTGACACAACTCTTGAGAACCAAGTGAACATAGTTTAAAGGAATTTGGGTGTTGAGCCCACAAATATGTGGGATACAAAGATTGATAGTGGTACAGAAAGATTTAAGAGATTTGCGAGAAGTAAAAGACTCCGTGGGAATGTGAAGATATTGGTATAGACAAAGATATTTGTGCTACACAAGCAAAGAATAAGAAACCTCAGGCTCGAGAGAAACAAACTCAAGCAATTTTTTAAATTTTACTTTCTTGTTGTCTTTATCACATTTAATTATCAAAGTATATTTTCAAAATTTATTTTTTGTTGGTTGATTTTCAAAAATAAGTTTAAATGTTAGTATCGGACTTTTGTTGTATTTTTCTTTATTCATTATAATTTAGAACCAACATATGGTTCCACGACTCTTTATGAATCGCACAAAAGTGCAATTTGACAAATATGTTGAAATGTGAAAGAAATTTCATTAATCCACTTCAGAAATGTGTTACAGACTGAATACTTGCTAAAAGCATCAAAAGAGACAATCATGTTGAATACATCTGAAACATCATATGTGAAGTACATATCATATATACTGCTTTGACGTAGTACAAAAGGTGACAAAAACTCTCTATCTATCCTTTATGGGATGAGCTCCTCATCAAGCTGACCTATTAAGGCACATTCTAGGAAAAGAATTTTGTTAATGTGTACTTAGAGGTGCAACCATCTAATAGCTCGTACAAGCACAACTCCTTTAACTCTGGATTTGGTTGGAACCCATGTGGTGGAATCTTGTTATCATCCATCATTCTTATGTCACATACACTCTGCACTACCGTATCCTCGAAATGCAGTGCTTGGCTAAGTTTGCTTCATTTCCTTTAAGAATTAGTACTGAACCCATCAGTAGCAAAATATCAAAGGATCCTCTGAATTCTCCGGGGCCAATAACATCAATTTCTTTTCCGAACAAAATATTGCTCTTGCTCATGAACAAGATAGTGCAGAAAGGTTTGGCAAAATATTGATGATCTATGTGTCAGGGAATTTAGTCTCCTTCATCGTATATGTTGATTATACATCTGTTGGGAATGCAATCGACTGGCAGTACACTTCATCTGACCATCACTTTTATCATCCACTTTATTTTGGAAGGCATAGGATCAACCTCATTATTTCGTAAGATACCTGGGGGTTCTCTTGCCTATCTTTGGTGAAATTTTAGCAACAACCACGTTGGATGGTTATCCTGCCTTTTACGCGCATCCACTTTTATAGTTCTGAATATGTTCTTTCCATTATAAGACTGGCTCGACCTCTACTCCTCAGTTCCAATACCCAGTCAAGAATTCTCCTTTCGTCATTCTCAGAGAAGACCCTTGCATACAACTCCAGGCTTTCCAAAATACTGACAAATTTTCACTGAATTTCTTCGTAGAATTCAAATTCTCTCCTCTTTACTTTGCTCATATTATCCAATTCTGCCATGGTGACCATCTTTGACTGTCGGGGCTGCTCCCTCATTTCCACATTTTTAGGATACCATGTCTGACTTGGCTCTATAGATAATGGAATATATGACTCAGTGTCCGGGTAAGCTGTCCCCTGGTGTCCTATGTCAGTGGCTACGAACTCCTCAAAAGAAATGTAGTGATCTAAATGGAGAACATTGCATGTCTAACATTCCACAAGTGCTCTTACTGTTGGTGCTTGTATAGGAATCTCAACTTTGCACATCGGGCAACCACAGTAAAATTCATCACGTATTGCTAGTGGAATCTGCTCTGCAGCAAACTTGGACCCGTCTTCTGTAGTAGCAGACAAGTAGATGTTTTTCTCATGCAAGGATCATAAATTTTCCCTTCAGGAATCGGGGTAAGTAAATTTTCGGCCTCTTCTGGTGTCTCTTTCCTTCATGTAAGAAGGCTCTATGCTTCCGACGATTGGCATTTCGACGCTATGTCCTTTCGAGGGCCGCATTTGGAGTTCTTTCTTCATCAACACCGATTAAATTCCCTGTTAATGGGGTTATCATGGACGAAACTAGCTTCCTCCAGCGAATTTTTTTGGGCCAATACTTTCTTCCTCTTCAGCGAGGATCCTTCTTTAGTACTGATCCTAACCAGTGATGGCAGTCTTTCTTTCTCTTGATAGCTGACTATGTCCATTGAAAATGACTTTAGATATGCTTAAAACACAAGTAATTAATACTGCTGCTAGAAGACTTAATTCCTCAGCAACGACACCAAAAACTTAACAACACTTAAAGATTCGATAAAGATGTTTATATAAAATATTCAATAATGGTAAATTCACACTTATCAATGCAAGTATACGTATCGCTCAAGTAATATAGGGCTCTAATGGAGTCTTAGATATCGATCCCATAAGGAGTAATATTAGAACTACGAACTAGGATTTTAGAAAAGCAATACTTAATCACAACAATATAATTCAAATTGCTTATATGTCACTAATAGGCAATTGAACTAAATATGTAATTCTAATAACTCTTAAATAACTAATTATACTAATAAAGTTTTTTAATGTGATATTCAAAATATAAGAAAGCATCCTTCTCCTTATCAAGAAACTGTAGTGAGTGGATAAAGTGAATCAGTTCAAATGGTGTTGTACCAAATAGGAGCATAGATATTCTTTACCCTGTGGTCCAGGCATAAAGAACATTGACTAATCCTACGCTTGTTTACGAATTGGGGATTTTAGTCTGTCACTCTAAATCTCCAATTCTATGCCCGATAATTTTATTTCGCTATTAATTTGCACCCAACTTCCAAGGGCTTTAACCTCCATAAATCTTGGATGTAATCTTCACTTTAATTGTAAAACTCAACATATTTTAACAAATCAATTGCCAGATTTGAAAGTAAATTAAGATCGAAGTGAAAAGATCATCACAATTTCTCAAACATTTTCATGGCTTCATGTAAATTAAGATCGAAGTGAAAAGATCATCATAATTTTTTTAAAATTTTCATGGCTCCAATAAATTAAGATTGAAGTGAAAAGATCATCACAATTTCTTTAACATTTTCATGGCTTCACCAATTCAAATTACCAAAAACATTTTCATGGTTTTGCCAATTATTCGGTTGTAAAACTCAACATATTTTAAACAAATCAATTGGCCAGATTGAAAGTAATTAATATTGAAGTGAAAAGATCATCACAATTTATTAAACATTTTTATGGCTTCACCAATTCAAATTACCATTTCAAAGGTGAAACTCAACATATTTTAACAAATCAATTGGTCAGATTGAAAGTAAATTAAGATCGAAGTGAATATCATCACAACTTCTTTAACATTTTCATGGCTCAACCAATTCAAATCACCAATTCACAAATCTAAATACGAGGAGAAAGATAGAGAAAACTACTCAGAACTCATGAAAAAGACACAATAAAACTCAGAATTAATATATAAAAGCAAAGTCATACAACTATAACAAGTAAATAGCACTTATCTCTAATTTCTCCCCAAGAAAACTCCTTGAAGTTCCTCTGAATCTCTTCCTTTCTTAGCCCATAGAATTCCTCTTTGAAGCGACAAGGAGGAAGAAATCTCACACTTTCCCTCCACTCTTATAATCTTTCAAAGAATTCCTCACAATTAGACACTCTAGTAAACTCTCTATACACTAATGTAATCTCTCTAACCTCTAAGAAACTCTATTTTTTGCCAAAGTCTTCTGTTTAAAGATGTGGATGAGTTTTCTCTAGAGTTGCCTATGCATCCCTCCAAAATTCTTCCTCATCCAATAGACTGTTGGACATAACCGTTGATCTCGTCCTCGGCGGCCTCGAGGGTGCCGTTGGTGGACTTTCTAAATCATTAAATCTGGAGTCTCAGGAATTTCTCACCGTCGGCGCCGTTAGGCTCGTTGTCGGTGCCATTGGGCTCGCCATCAGCGCCATAGTTCAAATCTTTACATTTCGATCCTTTTAGCTCCAAATTTGCTCCTTTTTACATCTTTCTACTCCAATGATCCTAATTATCATTCCTACAACAAAAAATCGAAAATACCTTTCTATAAAGTGCAATATCATCAAAAACTATGTAAAATAGGTATGAAAATCTCAACATAGTTTCCTTTGGTCAAAATCCCCCAAACGTAACTATTACTTGTCCTCAAGTAATTTTAGTAATATATAAAAGTTATGATCTATTGTAGTAAAGTTTTAATTCAGAAATACTATAAGTTTGATTTAGGTTATAGTGAGATTTTCAGAAAAAATTCAAGTAATTAAATTAACTCTATAGGTACAAGATTATCTATCATAGTGAGATTTTCAAAAAAATTTCAGGTAATTAAATTAACTCTGAGCTACAAGATTATCTAGCCTTCAAGTTAAAGAGTTCTAGTCTTCTATTCATTTCAAGAATGACTATATGTTGTAATATTAAGTCAATTAGAATATTCAAATGATAGGAACTTTATGAGAACACTACGAGTAAAAGATCTAATCTATAAATATAAGTTCAGGAATTTATTTAGGTTTTCCCTTTAGGTAGGTCCAGTGAAGCCAATTTTTGATTAGGGCATATCCTCAAGCTTCTCCATACTTCCCATAATTTTTTTTCTTTTTTTTCTTTTTTCATTTGGATTGCTTTCAATCCTATATATTTTTCTTTTCTTTTCAGGGATTGTTTTCTCTCTTTTTCATTTGGATTGCGTTCAATCCTATATATTTTTCTTTTCTTTTCAGGGATTGTTGTCAATCCTTTTTTTTCCTTTTTTAAGTGAGGATTACTATATCTGGATAGCCTTTAATGATTTTGANATGAAATGATACAGGTAGAAAGAAAAATTCTAAATATAAATCAAACATCAGTATTTTAGGCATTTTCATCATTCTGAAATTTTTGCAGTCCTTCTCAAAATTTCTACTTCACCTGGTCTATAACATTAGTAGATTTCTATACATATAAATCATTAGAGAATTTGCTGGGTCTTGAAATTTTAAAATAATTACAAAACCAAACTTTAATCAAACACAACATTTCACTAACACATCCACAACACTAACAAAACAATTACAATTAAAATGCAAAAATGAAAATCACATCACATTACAATTTAATAAATTTAAACTACCACACCAAACAATTATAACAAAAATTAAATACTATCCAATTACAAAATAACAATAAAAATGGAAGTACAAACAAACATTTTTTTCTATTACAAAAATTACAAACATAAAAGTAAAAGTACAAGTACATCAACTACATTCAGATATCAAAATCCCAAACTATATCTTCATCTCCTTGGTCAGCAGGTAGATTGGGTTGATACTGAGTATATCGGGGGCACTCAGGAAATGTAACATCAGGCTCACCTCTGTAGTGTCGGCATATAATAAGCTATCTCAAAATTTGAATGCCTCTACAGGTACTCACTATCATAATCATGTCGGCGTTCTAAACCTCCAATCCTTTCACTTATCAATTATGTAACTCATTCATCAAATCAGTCAGAGTAGGGGAACTAGAAGGTGGAAGGTCTTGCAAGGTCAATTCATTCATCAAATCAATCAGAGTAGGGGAACTAGAAGGTGGAAGGTCATAACTAGTGGAGGAGACATCTTTACTAGTAGAAGGTTCTTGACTTCTACTCTCAATTCTCCATTTTTTGTGGGATTCATAAGTCTTCAAATTAGCTTTACTAATGGGTTTTATAGGGTAAACCCATTCCTCATCATCTTCAGCTTCCACTCCAGAAAGTTGGCAAAGTGCATAAATGAGGTTAGGATGTTCTAAACCTCGACTTGTTTCACTCCTTGTCGTGGTTAATATATTCTTAAAAATGATTCTCCCAAAATTTATATTTCTATTATTCTGAATACAGAAATTCAAAATATCTCTATCTCTTGTTACGTCACTATGGTGATAGGTCGGTAACAGAGTAGAGAAAATGAGATAGTGCCACGTTTTAGATGTGGCATTTAACATGGAAGCAGAAAAATTTACCCGTTCTCTTTGCTTTATCTTTCACGTTCCTTTCCCATCAGTGAGAAAGTTAATCACATCGTTCAATGGGCCTTCCATCATACTGAATGTTTCATAGTGGCAGTTATAAGAGTCAGGGACTTCGCAAAAGGAGCTAATGCGGGGGGCACTAAATTCTACAGAAAATCCTCGCACTTGATTGATTCCGTCTTCAGAATAGAACACGTTGTAGTTAAATTCTTTCACAATATTTGCAGCAGCCTTACTGGTGGTGTAACAGAAGTTTTTCCACCTCCGCTTGGTAATAACTCATTCAATTTCTCCTCCCAGACTCTCAAAAACTCGATCTTGTATACATTTCTTTCCTTCAAATATTGAAGTAAACATCGATTGAGCCTTCACATTGACGAAGCAAGACTCGTCGAACGCAAGTCATCTCTTTTTTCGTGGAGCCATTTCAATCTAATCAAAATTATAGAAAAATTCTAAAATATACTCAAATATGCAAATAATGGCTTCTAAGAGTGATTCTAAGAGTTCAAAACTAAATTCCATGAACTTCTTCCCAATATTTTCTTCACATTCTCAAATTTTTGAATCTTTTCAATGTGGAAGAAATTCATGATGAAAATCAAATATTTTTAGTTTGGAGTGAAGCTCTTACCAAGAGATGATCAAATCCGGTGTCTAAATGCCTTGAAATCGCCCCAAATCCAAGATGTCTCAACCCTAGGTCGAAATTTGTGTTTTTAAGAGGAAGTGGCGGTTGACTGGTCAAAATCATGGTTAAAGGTGTTTTTTTGGGATCTCAGTGTCGGCGGGGTCTTCGGTGCTGTCAGCGAGCTTTATTGAAATTATATCCTAAGTCTCGGGAAAAGTCCGCCGTCTGCGGCATCGAGGGCGTCGTCGGCCAGCTCTATTGAATTGGTTCAATTTTTAGATTTTTGCAATTTCGATCATTATAGACATAATTTTAAGTGATTAAATGATGTACTTCTCACAAGTAAACTTTCACAACACAAAACATCACAATTATATATAAATTCCAAGTGTTACAATATACGTTACACAACACACCTAAGTTGGTATTTTCTCAACCTTAATACATCAATTCAGCGTCGCAATCCAAGTCACAACACTCAAAACGCTGAAAACATAACTTCCTATGCTAAGTCTCAACTATACAGAGATCTAGAAGCATAATTTTAAAGCAAAGCAAATGCAAAGTTCAAATCAAATTACACACATAAACAGACATGTAACCATGTGTTGACCTCATTTTTGGTTGAGATTTAGTTTTTCCTCTTTAGTAGCCTATGGTCTAGCCATAAGACTTTTCCTGTTGACTAATCCTAGAAAACTAGACATGGAACCCTTACCATTACAAATTCCAAACTCTTCTACACTCAACTTGAAGTTCCAGATATTGCTCTCAACCTCTAAATACGTAGTAGGTGGTGTCACTGTGGGGGAAACTCAAGATGAGTCACCCTTAGGATTGCTGGACCTCAGGGTTGACCTTGCGTGTTGGTCTGGAGCTAAGGCACTCATTTACACTCATATGCAGCCACAATCACTCACAACCCTGGACTCAAATTTCTAGCCTAGATCCCTTGATCTTTTGGGATACTCATGTAGATGGTCCCCTAAACCTACTAGCCCTAGGACTATGGTTTGGCTAAGACCACTATGTAGAGGACCCAAAATGGGATTTCCATTGGTCCATGGCTTATTGGTGATGATTGGTACCTCAACTTTACCAAAATACCCATCTTGGCCTTTTACCCCTAAAACACCCCAAATTACCAAAATGGGTCTCTTGGGCTCAAAATCCCAAAAATTCCAAAAATTACCAGAAAATCCCAATATATCCCAAATAATTCCAATTTCATTTCCCTCAACTACCACATAACCCAATTTGGCCAATTTGACCATCTTTAACCAAAATTCCCAAATTGCCCTTTAAAGACCCAAATTTCCCAAAATCCAACTCAAATGTCCATCAATTGGGTCTCAAAACTAAAATTCACTTTTTATATGACCAAAATAAACCAAATACAAGCTTAATTGTTCCATGATTTGAGCCGAATTTGGATTTGGGTCAAAACCCCAATTTTGACCATATGACCTAATCTCACGAAATTGAACCCATAGCCTAGTCAATTGGCCTCAATTAATGTTACAAAATATTTATGACATTCCTATACATCAAAATGAACCATCAATTATCATTGGTGAAGCCTCAAATTCATTTTATTTTGGCCTAAATCCAAAATTCCCAAATTTAGCCCCAAATTGGCTAAGTCCCTAAATTTCACCCAATTGATTGCCTTAACCTCCAAATTGGCATCCAATTCATGTTGAAAACTCTTCATGAGATCACTATTGACCATTTATAATAATAAATTTGGACTTAGCCAAGGCTAACCCAAGCTAGACCCAAGCCTAGCCCAACATGACCAAATTGATTAAAGTTTAAAATTCCTTCAAATTGGCCCTTAGTTGGACTCAAAACCACTTCCATCCTTCACCAAAGTTGTTCCTTATGATCATCTACACCAAATCAAACAACTATTTGGGCCATTAACATGGCTAACCTAGCCCAAACCCAAGTTTTTGTCATTTGCACCCACTTGGACCCATGCACCAAATGTGGCCTAACCACTTTAAAGCCACCAAATAACTCCACCATAGCCATTAGTTGGACTTACTGACCAGTCCAAACACCATGAAATCACCTAAATAAAGCCATGGACCAAAGGTCCCCCAAATTAAGGGATCTTATTTCCAAAAATGCACATGCTTAAGGATCTTTGCCAAATCAAAGCACATTTGCATTAAATTGTTGTGATGGATTCCTCTGGGTTCCCTGAGCTCCTAACACCTCCCCTTGGCCGGCCTGCCAGCCTAGTGGCCGGAAAAGCCCAAAACCAAGAGCCACTCCCATGGCACCTCGCCCAAATCAAACCTAGAGGCCAAGTCATCCAAATCAAATTGAAGAGCTCCTCTGCCCTCCACCTAAGCACCACAATGCACCCAAACTTATGCCCTGAGAGCCACCCCATGGCCATTTTTATAGAAACTCACCTTCCACGGCCATGGGAGGTGTGATGACATTTTCTTAGAGAAGCCTCTCCAAACTTCACACAGAGCTTTCTTAAGATCCCCTCAGTGCATTCCAACCATTTTCCCTCACCCATTCCCATTGCCGGAGCTCAACAAAGATCCCCTCAGTGCATCCCAACCATTTTTCCTCACCCATTCCCCTTGTCGGAGCTCAATTACCGGAAACCAGCAAAGAACCCAATACACTACCACAATCCACCAAACTTTAATTGTTTGTGCCCGCACCTTAACAAGAGTGAAAGAAGCCAAAGCCCCATGAAATCCCCCTTCCACAGAGCCTCTACCAAAGCTCTAGACCAACACCTAAAATCGAGCTTAGTTGAATTCATACCTAGGCCTTACACCAAGACCAGGGACTCAATCCCTAGCCTTCTTGGAACCCAACCAACGTGCCAAGCACCTCTGATCGAAGCCTCCTTTCTCAAAGCAAAGGTATAAAACTCTTCCTCCTCCCGAGCTTATTTTGATTCTCCATTTACTTAAGCTTGATCAAAGTATAAAACTCCTCCTCCTCCCGAGCTTGTTTTGATCCTCCATTTACTTAAACTTGATTTCATTGCACTTAGCCATATGGATGTGTTCGTCTCACTAAGTCGAGTCCATAGGATCAAACCCAAAGTGATTTGGTTGAGTCTAGGCCGAGATCTTAAGGTCTCCTCCTTCCGAGCTTGTTTTGATCCTCCATTTACTTAAGCTTGATTTCATGGCACCTTAACCGTATGGATGTGTTCGTCTCACTTAGACGAGTCCATAGGATCAAACCCAAAGTAATTTGGTTGAGTCTAGGCCGAGATCTTAAGGTTTTAGTGTGGACGGGCACGAGATCATCCTATCGGGGACGATGACGAGGAGCCATCCGATCGAGCGTGTATTAAATGGACGGGGAAGATCGCACCAGACAACACTTCAGGACATGAACAGCGGGCCCAGTCAGCAAGCTACTTGGACGGCGGAGTCCAACCAGAGCGCGCCACGCATGCTTTCGGAGCCGTCGTAGGTTGAGGTGGCCCGCGCGGTTTAAATAGAAAAAGAGGGGTATTTTCTTATTTATTTAATCCCCAAAACTTCAAAAATACATAACTTTGTGTAAAAAAATCACAAAAATAAAACAAAAAAGATCCTCTTGCTTAGTGAACAGAGGAGAACTATGTGAAATAATTTTAAAGTCTATTTGATGCATAAAATATTTTTAATTAATTAAAAACTATTTGGAATCATTTGATTCTCCATGCGTATTATCACATCACCTTGGCTTGGAATTTTGACATATTGTAGCCTCTATAAGGGGGGACATTCTCTGATTTCATCACCTTGGCTTGAAATTTTGACATGTTGTAGCCTCTGTCAGGGGAAGTATTCTATGATTTTTCCAAAGTCAGAGAAGGTCCCTATACAGAGACCCATATTTTTCAGGTTATTTCACATCATTTCCTTAAAATAATCTTGGAAATTAGCATATTGGTTGTTAAACCCCAAGAAAATTTTGGAAGGTCCACAATGACTAGAGAAACTTTGAAAATAATTTTATTGTTTTAGTCATTTAAAATATCCATAAATTTTACAAGTACTAAATCACTAAGATAATTAATTTTGAAAAATACGAACATTTAAATGACTTAATTTTTTATATTCACTATGATTTATGTTCCAGAACTCATCATAAAAGTTTTCAAATATTTTGAGTTCATTTGATAACTTAAATTGATTTTTAATGATAAATACCACTTTTAACATTTAAATGATTTTTAAAAATCAAAATATAACTCAAAAAATTATGAAACTTAGTTTTTTGAGTTCTCTGTGATCAGTGGTATTTTCTAAAAATAAAATGATATTTAAAATAAAAATTTGATTTTTATCCTATTCTAAATATTTAAATAATTAAAAATTCATAAAAATCATAAAAATAATAAAACTCATGGTTTGTTTTATTTAAATAATTAAAAATTCATAAAAATCACAAAAATAATAAAACTCATGAAGATGTTCTAAATTGCTTCCTAATCACTTTGGAACATTTAGAATATTTTTCCGGGTTTTCTAATAAAAGATATTGAATTTCAAAGCTTAAAAGTAATTTTTAAAAGGCTAAAAATGAGTTTTCACTAAAGTAATTCCAATAAATCAAGGAAAATAAAAAAAATATAAACTTTACTCCTTTGAGTTCTCTGATATTAGGGAGATTTTTCAAAAATATAAAACTTAATTTTCACCACCTAAAATATTTTTTTTATTAAATAGCCTAGAAATTTAAATAATTTTAATAAATCACAGAAAATTCAACAAATCATGAAATTTTGTCCAAAGGCTTTTCTAGTCTAGGTCTATCTCCAGTAAAAATTTCAAGGGATTATAATTTACGTTGGTCAAGTTAGGAATTTTCTTTGAAAGATCCTATTTTTGCATCAAAATAATTATATAAATTAAATTAAATTTTAAAAAATCAATTTTTCTCCACTGATGTCTCAATTGACCCATGAATGAGGTAGGATAAAAACTTCAAAGTCATTTGAATTGAATTTGACAAATTATGAGGTGTTAGAGCCTTAGGGGCAAATGTTTAACATTTAGGCTTAATTCAAGGAGGGAAAATGGGTAACTTCTAATCTTAATCAATTTATTTGATGCTTGAAAGACAAGGGGTTAATTGGTAGAAACCAATCTCACTTTCTTAATTAAGATTAATAAATTTCTAAATTATTTAAGTTTGGAAGTTTATTAAAATTAAATGATCCTGGACTTAGGGGTATGACTTTTGAAGTCAATAATTAATCAATTTAATACCCCTATCTTGATTTTCAAATAGAATCTAAATCACGAATCATGACCACTTAAAGCTTAACCCTTTTCAAAACTAATTAAGACACTCACCTAGGTCATAAAGGTTTAGTGGTGACTTAGGCTAAATCAGTAGTTTTAAGTTTATAAGTGTTAAATTGTAAAGATTAGAAGAAGTATCAAGTTCAGAGGTCAAGTTTTATAATGTCTCCATTCTTGATGTCAAATCAATTATTCCCCATAATTATAGTTATATTATAGGGGTTAAAGTTGGTTATAGTGACACCGGTTAGGATACCATGGTTCCCTCGTTCCGGTATCACTATTTTCTTCAAAACTTACGTAGTTTAAACAAGTTGTTCAACTTATTTAAACTGAAGAGATCTTGTTAGCAACTGTGGGCTACCTCCTCCAAGGGACTCCCGAAAATTAAAAAGGACATTTTAAGTTTAATGAAATTTCAAAGGATATTTGATTATCTTTGAAACAATTTGTTTTAGATTTTTGAAAATGTTGATTAATTTTTAAAAAAATTCTTCTGATTAGCACGTAAAGGAAAGTACTTAAACAAGCAATTATACTATTGCGTAAAATTAAAATAAGAATACTTGAAGGTGTATCTAACGAACCCCCAAAATATGACTTATTGAGTCTTAAAATGTCTTAATGGATAATTTTAGAACCAAATATAACAAGTTCAATTTGTTCTTGAAAACATCCATGAGATTCCATAGTGTTCAGGGAATGACTCCAAACTAATTGAAAAATCTCTTGAAATATCTGAGTTGATTCTGAACTTATCATATTGTTCCATTAATCACCCTCAGTCGAGTTAAAATTTCCCTATTACTTGATGAATCTTTGGCATTTTAATCATCACAAGGATAGAGTACTCAATTGATCAGTAGATATTTCACTTAAAAGTTATGTAGGTGAATGCCTCTAAGGCAAGATCCAATCATTAAAGATTTAATACCCACCACTAAAGCTATGCTTGATGGTGTTAATCATCAACCACATTATCTTCTAAATACCATCAAACAAGTTTTAAATCAAGCCTAGATCACTACCAAGCCCCTTAATAAATCTAATGGGAGAAAGATTAGCAAATTTTAGAATTTTAATTTAGATGATATGAATCCTGATAAAAAGGCACCAGATCATCATTAATTGTGGACTTAATCATAAGTGGAACATCATCTCCATAGTTTAAGCCCATTAGATGGGAATCATTTGATTTTTATTAACTTTCAAATCTTGATGATTTAGCAATTGATAATTTCATTCTTATTATGGAAAAAGTGGTAAGTTGGTTTCTACCTCTTACACATTATGTTTCATTCATCCAAACATATTCATTAGGATCAAAATTACCCATTTCCATTTGATTAATCCTAAAGCTTAATTGGGGCAACAAAATCTAAAATTACCACTTTGCCCTTAAGGCTCCTCACGTCATAACTCATTAATCACGATTCAAATGACTTTAGCAAATTTTGAGTAACAAATCCATAGAGTAGTTAAAACATCAGAGGAGAAAACTATGGCTTTCAAGTTTTAATTTAAATAATTATTATTTTAAACTTTAAAAAATAGGATTTTCAAAAATATATGAAACCAAACTGACCCCATATTTTTCATAGTTTTAATGAAAGAGCAATATACCTCAAACCCTGTATATATCCCGAAGGATAAACAGAAGACTTTAGGATGAGGCTCAATCAAATAAACTAAGAAATGTATGGCGTCTGTTTGGTTTGCAAAATCATTTTATTTGCCCACAATTTCCGCTATTTAATATGAATAATTAAATAGGGTTTATATTAAGTTGGGTTCGGACGAGCTTCCTCTAACGGCAAGCCCTTATAATTAATTACATCCTAAATGACTGAAGTCATCTAAGAAAACTCTCGATAAAAATCAGGAAATATTATCTTCAAGGATTTCAAAAGGATATGAATTTTCAGCAAGATCGGACAAAGAGGTGTGAAATGGGAAAGGTTCAAATTTGGAACATTTACTGTAGAGTCCAAAGGAGGATGAACTCGGGGATGTCATAGATCCGGGGAAGAACCTCGGTGACTTTCCAAGCTATCCTAATGTTTGGCTTCAGTTTTGAGGAGAACTTATTTAAGTGTTTCATCCTGCCAATTTTATTAGTTAGGGCTTACATTCATGTGAAACGATCACACAAATAGCCTGGAAGAAGTGAGGATTTAGGTCATGACGAACAACAACCTTGCAATCCCAAGACAAATTAGGGCTTATATTGTAAAGCAAAGCTGTACAAAGGCCTAAAGATAAGGTGATGATTTATGTTGCATAAGCAAACTACCTTGAAGTCCTATGGCTTGGTTGTTTAATTCTAATGAAGGAAATTGGTTTAGCTGGGGAAGACATGTTTACTGTTGAAGATGGTCGTGTTTCCCACCACGTTAGCTCCAAGCTCCTTGACGTGACGAGTTTGAGTTTTCTAGGGTGTCAAGTTATGATGTCAAATCAGGTGGCCTTATAATTGTAATTCTTTAAATTTTTTGGGGGACGTTAAAGTTGATTAAAGCGACACTGATTAGGATCCTATAGTTCCCTCATTCCAACACCACTATTTTTTATTGGATTCACTTAGTTCAAATAAGTTTACTAAACTCAACTTAATGAGTTATGTACTTTCATTTAGACCTTGGGAAGCCTCGTTAGAAACCGTAGGTTACCTCCTCAAAGGGATTCCTGATCATCCGATAGAGACGTCTTAATTTAGTTGTAGTTGTTGTTTTGTGTGATGTTTGTGATTAAATTTTGAGTTGTCTTAGATAGAGACGTCTTAATTTAGTTGCAATTGTAGTTTTGTGTGATGTTTGTGATTAAATTTTGAGTTGTTTTACATTTTGAATGTTGTGGGGGTGAATTTTATCTTGGTTGATTTTAGTTTTAGCTTTGGTTTTGGTTTATTCGAATGTTGTGGCGGTGAATTTTATCTTGGTTGATTTTAGTTTTGGTTTTGGTTAACATGCAAGTTCTGTTGTGGAGGAGATTTTTATCTTGATTGATGTTAGTTTTGGTTTTGATTTTGTGACTATCCTGATAGTTTTAGTTTTCATTCAAGGTGACATAGTTGTCTAGCATGCAAGTTTTTGTTTTGTTCATACATGCAGGTAAGTAAGCACAATTGGGAAAACTTAAGAAAAGATAATGCTGTAAACTATAAAAGCGGGCCTAGCGAGTCTTCTCGTTCGACCACCTGAAACTCAAAATGCATGTTAGAGCATTTTATGTAAAGTGAGAAAAGTAATGTTTTAGTGACCTACCTAAACCTAGGTCATATCTTGGTGGATCCCTATTAGTTTGATTAAGGATCATCTTTGTTAAGCAAAACATATTAAGTTTAGTAGACTTTTGAGGTATCCAACAGGTTTAGAGGAAGAAGTAGGTCCATACTTCCCTGTCACTGCCTGGTGAAAAGTCTCGAGCTCATTTAAACTTATTATGTTGCTTAATAACTCATCCAGTAAATAACTTTAATGCTTAGTGAACATTCATGTTTCAATTATCCTTAAGAGTAAGGTAATTATCATTTGTCATTTAATTTGGAAGTTATGTGGGTGAAGATCCTTAAAGGGGGCAAGTTAGCGTTATTGAAACACTTAGCCGATTTGAGTTTTAACTTGGGTTTATGGTGTTCAAATGTATTTTAATTTATATTCATTCTTCTAATTCTTACTTAGTCAAATTTGGTTTTAGCTTAAGTCATCACTAAGCCCTTTAGACCTAGGTAGATGTCTTGGTTATATTTTGAAAGAGATTGAATTTTAAGTGATAATGATTCATTTTTGAAGGTCCTTTGAACATCAAATAGGGGTGTTAAATTAGTGAGTTATCAACACCCAAAATCATACCCCTAAGCCTAGGATCATTTAATTGACTAGACTTCCAAATTTTAATAATTTAAGGAAATTACAAATTTATCCTTTAATTATGGTAAGAGTGAGGTTGGTTTTTACCAATTAATCCCCTTGTGTTTCAATAATCCAAATAAGTTATTTGAAATTTGAGGTTACCGTTTCCCTCCTTGAATTAAGCTTAAATGTTAACTAAGGCTAAACTTCCAAAATTACACTTTTGCCCCTAAGGCTCTATTACTTCATAATTTGTCAAATTCATTCGAAATGAATTTAGAATTTTTATCTCACCTCACACATGGGTTAATCAAAACATCAGAGGAGAAAATGTGATTTTTAAAAATTTAATTTAATTTTCATATTTATTTTAATGTTAAAAATAGGATTTTTCAAAGAAAATTCCATAACTTTACCAAGGCAAAACCTAATCCTTTGAAATTTTTCTTAAAGGTATACTTAGACAAAAGAAGCTTTGGGGCCAAATTTCATGATTTATTGAATTATATTTGAATTTTAAGAATTATTTTAAGTTCTGGAGTATTTATTAATTACAAAATATTTTGAATGTGGAAAATTAAGTCTTATATATTTATTAAATATTTCTAAGGTCAAGAAAAACAGAGAAATAAATTTCACATTTTTTTATTTTTCTTTGAATTGTTAGAATTATTTTAGTGAAAATACATTTTTATCATTTAAAAATTATTTTAAGCTTAAAAATTCAATATCTTCACTTAGAAAATTAGAAAAAATATTCCAATTGTTCCTAAGCACTTAGGAAACAATTTAGAACATTTCCATGAATTTTGTTATTTTTGTGATTTTTACCATTTTTTAATTATTTAAATATTGAAAATGGGCTTGAAAATGGAATATTTATTTTAATTTGAAATTTATTTTTAAAAAATTCCTCTAATCACAAAGAACTACAAAAACTATTTTTTATAATTTCTTGAGTTATATTTTAATTGTTAAAAATCATCTTAGTACAAAAAATGTCATTTAACCTGAAAAGTCAAGTTGAGTTATTAAATGAGCTCTGAAATTTTTATGAGAAGTTCTCTAAACTTTCAATCATAGTGGAGATTAAAACTTAAGTCATTTAAATGTCTGTGTTTCCCAAAATTAATTTTCTTTGTGTTTTATGGTTGGTGGAAATTAAGTGCATTCTTAATGACTTAACCCATGAAATATTTTTCAAAAGATTTTCTGGTCATAACAAACCTTCCAAAATTTTCTTGGAATTTTCTAAGTAACATGCTAATTATTATGAATAATTTATACAAATAATAGACATAAACTTAGAAAATATGGATCTCTGTCTAGAGATATTCTCTGACTTTGAAAAAATAAGAGGATGTTCCCTAAGATAGAGGCAACAAAATGCAAAAATTTTAAGTCATGATGAAATGTCTACATGCATGGAAAATTAAAATAGTCAAAAAAATGTTTGATTAATTGAAAATAAATTATGAATCAGATAAATTTCAAACTATTTCCATATTGTTTTCCTCTGTTCACTGGTATTTTTTATTTTATTTTTGTGATTTTTCTACACCAAGATATGGATTTTTGAAGTTAAAGCTATTTATTTAAATTAGAAAATACCCTATTTATCTATTTAAACACACAGGATTGACTAGATCCTAAGTGGCTCTGAAGCTTCACGTGGCATCCTTTGGTTCGGCGTCGTCATCCACCTCAGCGCTGACTCGACCCGCGTTTCATGTAAGAAGGCAATGTCCGGCTAGAACTCATCCGTTGATGAGATAAATGAGTGATCGGACGGTTCCCCGTCATCATCCCTAAAGCCATAGTACGAGAACCATTCATTTTCAAATCTTAAGATCTCACACATTTCTTAACCAAATTAAGTGTGGCTTGTTTCTAAATACTCGTCTAGGTTTGACGAACACGTCCATACGTTAACCATGCAATTAAATTAGATCTAATCAAATGGAGGATTAAAATAGGCTCGGTAAGAGGGGGAGTTCATTACCTTTGGTCTGAGAAGGGAAGCTTCGATCATAGGTGCTCAGCACGTTCGTGGAAGTTCAAGGAGGCTAGGGATTAAGCCTCTTGCTATAGTGAACAGCTTAGGTATGAATTTGATTAAGCTCAATTTCAAGTGTTGGTCTAGAGCTATGCTAGAGGCTCTGTATGAGGGAGATTTGATGGCGCTTCGTCTTCTTTCACTGTGGTGATGGTGTGGGTGAGTTTAATTTGATTTTGGTAGAGTGTAGAAGTGTGGAGAGCTCTGTCCTGTCTTCGGTAAGGTTTTGAGCTCAAAAATTAAACAATGGCAAGGGGATTTAGGGTAAAGTGGTGGTTAGGTTGCAATGTGGAGGTCTCAAAGATGCTCAAAAAGTAATTTTAGAGGGTATCCTTAAAAAATTTTTAGCACTACCTCCATGTTCGTAGAAGTGAGGTTTTATAAAATGGGCTTTAGGGTCGCTGTCACAGCTAATTGGGGGGTAAAAATACTTGCTTAGGTTGAGGGCAGAGAGGTCCTAAGATTTAATTTGCATGATGTGGCCTCTAGGCTTGAATTGGGTTTGATTCCATGGGGGTGGCTCTCAGTTGAGACATTATTTGGCCACTAGGCCGGCCGACCAAACCAAGAGAGGTAGCTTGCAGGTCGAGTGAGCCAGGGGAATATGTCACAACAATTAAATGGGTTGGTGTTTAGTTTTGGCCAAAATATCCTTGGCTTATGCAAATATGGAATCAAATCCCTTGATTTTGGAATCCTTTGGTTCATGGCTTAGCTTGGGTGGTTCCACGGGGTTTAGCCAGGTGAATAAGGTTCAAAATTTAGCTGTGGTGGTCCTTGGTTGGCCAATTTGTCTATGTTAGGTTAATTTTGGTGAAGGGGCCCATGTGGGTGCAAGTGACTAAAATATGGGTTTGGTCTAGGCTAGTCATGTTAATTGGCCCAATTTATTGATGCATTTGATATAGATGATTGTAATGAACATTTTTGGTGAAGTGTTGAAAGAATTTTGAGTTCAATTGGAGGGTAAATTTGAAGGATTTTAGATTTTTACACATTTTGTACATGTTGGGCTAGTTTTGGATTTAGGTTGAGCTAGGCTTGGAATTTGGCTCAATTAAATGATCCAAATGATCAAGGGAGGTGCTATGAAGATTTTTCATTAAGGAATGGAGTAGAAATTTTGGGGCTAAGGCAATCAATTTGGTGAAATTTGGAGGCACAACCAATTTGGGGCAAAATTTGGGGCTTTTGACTTAGGTTGAAATTAAATGAAATTAAGGCTTAACCAAGGCCAATTAAAGGTCAATTTTGATGTTTAGGAATGTTATGAAAAGTTTTCAATATAAATTGTGGCAAATTAAGTGGGCTATGGGTTTAATTGGGTGAGATTAGATCATATGGCTGAATTTGGGGCTTTCACCTAAATCAAACTTGGGCTCAAAGCATGGGTAAATTGAGCTTGGATTTGGTTTAAATTAGTCACATGAAAGGTGAATTTGAGTTTAGATTTGAAATTGGGGTAAATTGGGACCAAATTGATTGATATTTGAAGTGATTTTAGGGAAATTGGGTCTTTAAAGGCAAGTTGGGGGTTTTGGACAATGACGGTTAAATTGGCCAAATTGGGTCATGTGGTAGTCAAGAAAAATGAAATTAGGAATATTTGGAAGGTTTTGGAAAGTTTTGAGATTTTTGGGAATTTTCTGAAATTTTGGGCTAAGGAAGGGTATTTTGGTAATTTAGCAATTTTTTTGTGATTTTAGACAAATTGGGTATTTTAAAAAGGTTTGAAATAATTTTTAAACAAATTTGAGCATTTTGGTTAAATTTGGGAATTTTGGTCAAACTTAGGGTTTCAAGGGTATTTCGAGCTATGGTGAGCAATGCTTCGTCATAATGAATTGAAATACCACAGAGAGTATTTAATTAATTAAACATCAATGAGTAAGCAAATGATTTTTATTTCTACTCCACATTAATCTCCTCAATTCACTGAGAAATAAGGTATTTTTATTTTATTTTTATGATTTTTCTACACAAAATTATGATTTTTTAAACTTATGGCATTTAAATAAATCAAGAGATCCCAGATTTTTCTACTTAAACACGTGTCACCATGCAATCGTAGGCAGCTCTAAAGTCTCCAAGCGGTGCTTCATCTTTTGACGCTTCCAGCCACATAGCACACTCGTCAGTCCGCCTTTTCGTTCCATCCACCCGTCCAATTTGATCTCAATCGTTCATGGAATAAATGCCGGATTGAACAACAACCGTTTATCATCCCCAAATGACTTAACTCGTAATCTGTCCACACTAAAACCTTAAAATCTCAAGCTAGACTAAACCAAATCACATGGGGTTTGTTCCTAAACCTTCATCTACTCAAGAAAAACATATCTATTAGCTTATATGATCTGAAATACAGTAAATATGTATGAAGAATCAAAATAAGCTCGGTTTAGAGTTGAGGCACAATAGCTTTATTTGAGAGAGGATGCCTCAATCAGATTATTATAGCAGCTTTGATTGAGTCTAACAAATCTTTAGCTGAACTCTTTGGACCTGATGAATTATCTCGATATGATTTTGATCAAGGTCATTTTCAGGCGTTGGTATAAAGCTAGGTTAGAGGTTGTTTAGGATGGGGCTTTTATGGGGAGTCAACTCCTCTCACTCTGGTGATGGCATGGGCACAGTTAATTGATCTTTTGTGGACGGTGGAGGTTTTGGGAAATATGTCCCCATTTGGGCTCAAATTTTGAACTCAAAATTGAGATATCATAGTGGGAACCAGAGGAGGAAAATTATGGGATTGAGCTGAGGATTTCTTAGAGAGTCTCTAGAATCAATTGAGCAGAGTTTCTCCTAGGAAATTGGATAGCTCATATTTTGGCCATGGAGGAGGTTGTTTAAATAGAGGGGAATGGGTGGCTAGTTGGGGCAATTGATGAGGGTAATACAATGCTTAGGTGGAGGGCAGAAGAATGCATAAGACCAACTGGAGCTATACAGCTTAAATGGGTGAGTTCGGGTTTGAATTGGGTGGAAGTGGGCCTCAATTTTGGCTCCTCCATTGACTAGTGGGTCTGGTCAAACCTGAGCTGGTGGTAAGGTGGTCAAGGGAGCCAGCTGGAGGGTTAATCATTATTAACCACTAATGGTTTGGTATGATGGCAAGGATATCTTAGTTTAAGCCCAAAAAGGATGAAGTCCTCTAAATCAAGGGACCATTAGTCCATAGATCATTTAGGATGGGCTAGGTGAATCTAGCCTGGTCACTAGGGTCTACTTGGTGTCTATAGAAGCTTTTTTTATCAATTTACCATGGCTAGATAAATTTTGATGCATGGGTTCAATTTGTGTCAAATTAGCTTGAATTTGGGCTTTGATTGGGCTAGTCATGACATTGGACTCATTTAATTGATCAAATTGGTGTACACGATTGTAATAAAGAGTTTAGAAAACATTTGGTGTGATTTTGAACTGATTTGGAGGTTCAATTTGAAGGAATTTGGGCATTTGATCAATTTGCGAACGTTGGGTTAGACTTGGGTTTAGGTTAGGCTAGAGTTGGGCTTAGTCCAAATTGAGGGTTCACAATGGTCTAGAGGGATGTTATGAAGAGTTCTCAACATATTTGGGTGTCAATATTTGGATTTGGGCATTCAATTTGGTGACATTTGGAGACATGGCTAAATTGGGGCAAAATTGGGGCTTTAGATTTAGGTTGAAATTGGGCTCAAAGTATTGGTCAATTGGGTTGAGATTCGGTCTCAATTGAGTTTTCTCATGATTAATTTTAGGTTATAATTGAAATTGGTGGAAATTGAGATCAAATTGATGGACATTTGAGATGAATTGGGGCCTTTAAGGGCAATTTGGGGCTTTTGGTTAAAATGTGTCAAATTGGTCAAATTGAGTTCAATTGAAGAGTCCAAGATGGTTTTAGGGACATTTGAAATGATTTTGAATATTTTGAGAAAGTTTGGCCCACTAAGGGTATTTTTGTAATTTTGCAAATTTTGGGGATTTTAATAATTTTGGCAATTTTGAGAGGTTTTGGGCAATTTGGGTGGTTTCAAAAGTTTGAGGTGATTTTTGAATAAATTTGGATATTTTGGGTGAAATTGAGAATTTTGGTCAAATTTATGGCTTGGGGGTGTTCTGGTAGATTGGGTGTATTTGGGGGGCAATTCACTAAGTTCGGTATTTTGGTGAAATTGAGGTGTCAACCACCTTATTTGAGCTATGGACGAATGGAATCTATATTTGTGTGCTCTATGTGCTAGTCTTATCAAAACCCTAGCTTAGGGCTAGTGGATCTAAGGGACCATCTACATGAGTCTCCCTAAAGATCAAGGGATCAAAGTTAACAAGTTTGGGTTTAGGGTTGTGAGTGAGTGACAGTGTACGCACTAGCTCAAGAACAACACCTGGAGTTAAACCTAAGGATTTGCAATCCTTGGTGAACTCTCCTTGACCTTCCCTACAATGGTGCCACCTACTAAGTGCTAGAGGTTATGACCAGTATATGGAACTTCAAGTTGAGCAAAGAAGGCTTTAGAATTTCTAATGATGAGGGTTCCTTTTTTAGTCCTCTAAGAATAATCAATATAAAAGTTCCATGGCTAAACTCTAGGCTACTACAGATGAAAAACTAGACCTCAACCAAAAGTGAGGAAAATAACAGTAAATGAATTCATTTTAATTTGAACGAAGCTGGTAAGAAAAGATTATTGCAATTGAATGAGCTTGAAGAAATTAGAAATGAATCTTACGATAATGCGAGGATTTATAATGAAACAATGAAAGAATGACATGATTAAAAGATAATAAAAAAGAAATTTGAATTTTGACAAGATGTTTTATTATATAATACAAGATTAGAATTATTTCCTAAGAAATTGAAGTCTAGGTGGAAAGGGTCATTCAAACTTATAAAAGTCTATCCCTACTGAGCAGTTAACATTGAATATCCCAAAACTGGAAGGATATTTAAAGTAAATGTGTACAGATTGAAACCATATTTTGATTGTCAAAGACCAGCTTTTAAAGAGATTATAATGTTGGGTCACCTAGAATAAAGACTGGGAATGTCAAGCTAACGACATTAAACCAAGTGCTTAGTGGGATGCAACCCATTTTTATTGTTGTTTAGGTTGATTTTGAGTTTTTATTCAAAAACTTTTACGTATATTTATAAAAATGTCTTTATATAGTCCCTATATTTGAGAAAATATTATGGCGTTATTTACCTAATTTTATGGAAAAATTTGAGAATTTATTGGATCAAATAGAAATAGTGCAATTTTTAGAACTGACTCATGATGCTTCAGATTAGCGCATGATGCGCCAAATTTCAGAGAGCTGACGCATGATGCACCTGAATCGGTGCATGATGCACCATAATTGGTGCATGATTTGTCATAACGATGAAAATGACTTAAAATGTTTCAAAAGAAATTTTTGGCTGTTTCTTCTCCTTATAACTCCCAAAAACTGATTTGTAAGTCTATTTCAAGAAAGAAAAAGAGGGAAAGACTGCTAGATTTCAAACCCAATGCCATCAAACATTTAAAAGTACTACAAGATATGGAAATTTCAACCTGTGAAAGTTTGTCAATTTCGATATGCAGAAATTGCATGATCATGTTCTAGTGAGAAGAGACTGTCGATGCTATTTTTGGTTAAAGGAGTTGCCCGTAAGAATCTGTCGGTCACCAGAATCAAAATCCCGTCGCCCGCTTCGAAAGAACGTTTTAATTTACATATATATTTAGTTTTAGAAAAATATGAAATCAAACTGACCCCATATTTTTCATAGTTTAAATGAAAGAGCGTTGTACCTCAAATCCTATATCTATCCCGAAGGATAAACACAAGACTTGAGGATGAGGCTCGATCAAATAAACTAAGGAATATATGACATTCATTTGGTCTGCGAAACCTTTGTATTTGCCGACAAGTTCTCCTATTTAATATAAAGAATTAAATAAGGTTCATATTAAGCTAGGCTCAGACATGCTTCCTGTAAGGGCAAGCCCCTATATTTAATTACATCTTAAATGACAAAAGTCGCCTAAGAAGACTCTTGATAAAAATCAAGAAATATTATCTTCAAGGAGTTTCAAAGGGTAGGACTTTTCAATGAGATCAGACATAGAGGTGTGAAAGGGGATTGGATCAAATTTGGAACATTTTATTGTATAGTCCAAAGAAGGAAGAACCAAGGGATGTCATGGATCCAGAAGAAAACCCCTATGACTTCCCAAGCTATCCGAATGTTTGGCTTCATTTATGAGGAGAAATTTTTAGGTGTTTTATCCTGTTGATTTTATTAGTTAGGGCTTACATTCGTGTGAAGTGATCACATAAATAGCCTGAAAGATGTGAGGATTTAGGTCACGACAAACGACAACCTCAGGATCCTAAGACGAGTTAGGGCTTATAGTGTATAGCAGGGCTATACAAAGGCTTAGAGATAAGGTGAGGATTTACGTTGCATAAGCAAGCAACCTTGAAGTCCTATGGCTTTGTTGCTTATATCTAAGGAAGGAAGATTGGTTTAGCTGGGGAAGATAGGTTTTACTGTTGAAGATGGCCGTGCTGCCCACCATGCTAGCTCCAAGCTCCTTGACGCGACGAGTTTGAATTTTCTAGTGTGTCAAGTTATGATGTCAAATCAAGTGGCCCTATGGTTAAAGTTCTTTAAATTTTATGGGGGCATGTTAAAGTTGATTAGAGCAACACCAGTTAGGATCCTACGGTTCCCTCATTCTGGCACCACTATTTTTTATTGGATTCACTTAGTCCAAATGAACTTACTAAACTAAACTTAATGAGTTCCATAATTTCATTAAAGACCGTGGGAAGCCTTGTTAGCAACCATAGGTTACCTCCTCCGAGGGATTCTCTATCATCTGATAGAGACATCTTAATTTAGATGCAATTGTAGTTTTGTGTGATGTTTTTGATTAAATTTTGACTTGTTTTACATTTTAAATGTTGTGGCGGTGAATTTTATCTTGGTTGATTATAGTTTTTGTTTTAGTTTAGGTTTTGTGGATATCCTGATAATTTTAGTTTTCATGTAGGGTGACATCGTTGTTTAGCATGCAAATTTTGTAAGCATAAAAAGTATAGTATGAAAGTACAAGAAAGACAACGCTGTAAATTGGAAAAACGTATCTCGAGAGCTTCTCGTTCCACCACTTGAAACTTAAAAGGCATGTTAAGGTAGTTCATGTAGAGGCAAAAAGTAAGGTTTTGGTAGTTTTCTTAACCCTATGTCATATCTTCGTGGGTCCTTAGAAGTTTATATAAGAGTGATTTTGTCAAGCAAAACATATTAAGTTTAGTAGATCTCCGAGGTATCCAATAGAACTAGAGAAAGAAGCAGGTCCATGCTACTCTCTCACTGCCTGGTGGAAAATCCTGAGTTCTTTTAAACTTATTATGTTGCTTAATAATTCATCCTGTAAAACACCCTAATGCTCAATGAACATTGATGTATTTATTTTCTCCCAGAGATAGGGTAAGTGTCAATCATGATACAATTTAAAAATTATGTGGATGAAGACCCTTAAAGAGGCAAGTTTAAAAGACTTAGCCAAATATTGACTTGGGCTTGTAGTGTTTAAAAGATGTTCTAATTTTCAATGATGTTTACTTTTCTAATCCTTATTTAAATGAAACTTGATTTAGCCTAAGTCACTACTAAGCTCTTAAGATTTTGGTGAGTGTCTTAGTCATTGCAAATGAAATTGACTTATACGTGATGGTGATTAACTTAGGTGAGTGTCTTAATTAGGTTTGAAAAGATTAAGCTTTAGGTGGTCATAATTCATGATTTTTTGATTTATAAGTGATGGTGGTGATTCATGTTTTTATTTTGAAATTCGTTTGAGCATCAAATAGGGGTATTAAATTAGTGAGTTATTGACACCCAAAATCATACCGCTAAGTCTAAGATTATTTAATCGGCTAGACTCCCAAATTTATGTAATTTAAAGAAATTTCAAAATTTTCATTTTTAATTAGGACAAGTGAGGTTGGTTTCTACTAGTTAACTTATTATGTTTCAATCAACCAAATATGTTAGTTAGAATCAAAGATTTCCCATTTCCCTTTCTGAAATTAGGCCTAAATGTTATATAAGACTAAATTTCCAAAATTACACATTTGCCCCTAAGGCTCTATCACTTCATAATTCCTCAAATTTAATCCAAATGACTTTAGAATTTTTATCCTGCCTCACTCATGGGTCAATTGAGTCATCAGAGAAGAAAGTGTGATTTTTCAAAATTTAATTTATCTATATAATTATTTTTAATGTAAAAATAGGAATTTTCAAAGAAAATTCCTAACTTGACCATGGTAAATTCTAATAGCTTGAAATTGTTATTGGAGATAGGGTTGAACTATGGAAGCCTTTGGACCAAATTTCATGATTTTTTGAATTTAATTTGAATTTTAAGAATTATTTTAGTTTATGGGATGTTTATTAATTATAAAATATTTTAAATGTGGAAAATTAAGTTTTATATTTTTATTAAATCTCTTTAATTTTAAGGGACATAAAGAACAAATTTCACATTTTTTTTATTTTTCTTTGAAATATTGGAATTATTTTTATCCTTTAAAAATTATTTTTAAGCTTTAAAAATCAATATATTTATTTAGAAAATTAGAAAAAAATATCCCAATTGTTCCTAAGTGCTTAAGAACCAATTTAGAACATTTTAATGAATTTTATTATTTTTGTAATTTTTATGGATTTTTAATTATTTAAATATTTAAAAATTGGCTAAAAATCAAGTTTTTAGTTTAAATACCATTTTACTTTTAGAAAATACCCCTGATCACAGAAAAGTCAAAAAATAAGTTTTTTATAAATTTTTTAGTTATATTTTGATTTTTAAAAATCATTTAATGTCAAAATGATATTTATTTTGAAAAGAATCAACTTAGGTTACCAAATGAACTCAAAATGCTTTGAAATTTTTATGGTGAGTTCTCTGGAGTTTATATTTTGGTGGAGACAAAAAATTAAATCATTTAGATGTTTATGTTACCCAAAATTAATTTTCTTTCTGTTTTAAGGTTGGTAAAGATTAAGTGTATTCTTAATGACTTAACACATGAATCTATTTCCAAGGGGTCCTGTGGTCATAGTGAACCTTCCAAAATTTTCTTGGAATTTCCTAAGCAACATGCTAATTATCATGATTAATTTATGAAAATAATAGACATAAACTTGAAAAATATGGATCTTTGTCTAGGGACCTCCTCTGACTTTGGAAAAACCAGAGGATGTTCCCTAAGATAGAGGCAACAACATGCTAAAATTCAAGCCATGGTGATATTACTACATACATGGAGAATCAAAACATTCAAATCAGTTTTAATTAATTAAAAATAAAATATGCATCAAATGAGTTTCAAATCATTTCCACATTGCTCTCCTCGATTCAGTGAGCAAGAGGGTATTTTTATTTTATTTTTATGATTTTTCTACACTAAGATATAAATTTTTAAAGCTAGGGCTATTTTCTAATTTTTTAAATTCTTTATTTATCTATTTAAACGCGCGGCACTGACTGGATCCTAGGAAGCTCTGAAGGCACACGTGGTGCACTCTGGTTGGACGCCACCATCCACGTAGCCGCTAACTCGGCCCGTGGTTCATGTTATGAAGCGCTGTCCGGCTTGATCTCCTCTGTACATCCGATACACGTGCGTTCGGACGGCTCCCCGTCATCATCCCTAATAGAGTGATTCCATGACCGTCCACACTAAAATCTTAAGATCTCGGAATAGACTCAACCAATTCACTTTGGGTTTGATCCTATGGACTCTTCTAAGTGAGACAAACATATCCATACGGTAATCATACAATTAAATCAATCCTAATTAGATGGAGAATCAAAAAAGGCTCAGGAGGAAGAGGAGATCAATACCTTGGCTCTGAGAAGTGAAGCTTCGATCAGAGGTGTTGTACACATTTGTTGGGGTCCAAGGAGGCTAGGGATTAAGCCTCTGGTTGTGGTACAAAGCCTAGGTAGGAATTCGACCAAGCCCGATTTCAGGTGTTGGTCTAGTGCTATGTTAGGGGCTCTATGGAAGGGCAATTTAAAGGGGCTTTTCCTTCTCTCACTGTGGTGAAGGTGTGGGTGAGTTTAATTTAATTTTTGTGGAGTGTAGGAGTTTAATGAGCTCTATTCTGGTTTTAGTCAGAGATTCAAGTTCAAAGATGGGCTCCGACAAGGAGATTTAGGGCAATGTGGTGGTTGGATTGCACTGATGAGATCTTAAAGAGGATTTGGGATCAATTTGAGGAAGTCACTCAGAGAAAATTTCATCACTACCTCCATGGAAGTGGAGGGGAGCTTTTATAAAAATGGCTTAAAGCTTGCTGCCATGGCCAATTGGGGGGTGAAATGTGCAACCTAAGTGGAGGGCATAGAGGCTCCAACATTTAATTTGGATTAGATGGCTTCTAAGTTTGAATTGGGTTTAATCCCATGTGGATGGCTCTCAAATTGGTCATTTTCTGGCCACTAGGCAGGCCGACCAGCTAAGGGGAGGTGGCCACAGGCTCAGGGAAACTAGGGGAATATGTCACAACAATTTAATGTGTTTAGGCTTTGTTTTGGCAAAAATATCATAAGCTTAAAAAAATATGGAATGAAATCCCTTAATTTAGGGGACCTTTGGTCCATGGCTTAGTTTAGGTAGTTTTAAGAGGTTTAGGTTGGCCACTAGAGTCCAACTAATGGTCGTGGAGTCATTAATTTGGTGACTTTGGGGTAGTTAGGCCATCTTTAGTGCATGGGTTCAATGTGGATTCAAGTGATGAAAGCTTGGGTTTTGGCTAGGCTAGCCATGTCAATTGGCCTAATTGATCAACATTCTGTAGATGATTGTTATGAAGATTTTTGTTGAAGGGTTTGTCGGCGTTATTTCGGGTTGGTTTGTGGGGTTGCCCGTAAGAAGCTGTCGGTCGCTGGAATCGAAATCCCGTCACCCGCTTCGGAAGGACGTTGAAGTATGAAATCAAACTGACCCCATATTTTACATAGTTTAAAATGAAAGAGCACTGTACCTCAAATCCTGTATCTATCCCAAAGGACAAACACAAGACTTGAGGATGAGACTCGATTAAAATAAACTAAGGAAAGTATGACGTCCATTTGGTCTGCAAAACCTTTGTATTTGCCGACAAGTTCCCTTATTTAATATAAAGGTTTAAATAGGGTTTATATTAAGCTGGGTTTGGACAAGCTTCCTATAAGGGCAAGCCCCTATAGTTAATCACATCTTAAATGACCAAAGTCATTTAAGAAGACTCTCGATAAAAATCAAGAAATATTATCTTCAAGGAATTTCAAAGGGTAGGACTCTTCAACGAATTCGGACATAGACGTGTGCAAGGGGATTGGTTCAAATTTAGAACATTTTATTGTAGAATCCAAAGGAAGAAGAACTAGGGGATGTCATAGATTCAGAGGAGAACCTCGGTGACTTCCCAAGCTATCCTAATCTTTGGCTTCAGTTTTGAGGAGAAATATTTAAGTGTTTTATCCTGCCAATTTTATTATTTAAGGCTTACATTTGTGTGAAATGATTACACAAATAGCCTGAAAGATGTGAGGATTTAGGTCGTGACAGACGACAACCTCGGAATCCTAAGACGAGTTAGGGCTTGATGTGAGGATTTAGGTCGTGACAAACGACAACCTCGGAATCCTAAGACGAGTTAGGGCTTAGTACAACAGAGCTATACAAAGGCCTAAAGATGAGGTGAGGATTTATGTTGCATAAGCAGACAACCTCAAAATCCTATGGCTTGGTTGTTTAATTGATTTAGGTCATGACAAACGACAACCTCGGAATCCTAAGACGAGTTAGGGCTTATATTGTATAGAGCTATACAAAGGCCTAAAGATGATGTGAGGATTTACATTGCATAAGCAAGAAACCTCGAAGAGCTATACAGACAACCTTGGAGTCCTAAGACGAGTTAGGGCTTATATTGTATAGCAGGGCTATGCAAAGGCCTAAGAATCCTAAGACGAGTTAGGGCTTATATTGTATAGCAGGGCTATGCAAAGGCCTAAAGATAAAATCTCGAAATCCTAAGATGAGTTAGGGCTTATATTATATAGCAGGGCTATACAAAGGCCTAAAGATAAGATGATGATTTACGTTGCATAAGCAAGCAACCTCGAAGTCCTATGACTTTGTTGTTTAAGTCTAAGCAAGGAGGATTGGTTTAGCTGGGGAAGACGGGTTTTGCTGTTGAAGATGGCCGTGCTGCCCACCAAGCTAGCTNGGAGTGAGGATCATAGTATCCACATAGTGGTTTATCCGATCATACATTGTTTCATATTCATTCCTCTCTGTACTTCTAGGGATATCTCGTACTGAGGCTTCTTTGCTTTTTCATCACTATCTCATCTTCAGAACTGTCTTCATCACCACTGTTGATAGTTGGCCTAGTCCGTTCAATAATTAAATTGATCTTTCCTCGTCCGCGTCCCCGGCCTCGACCTCGGGTGCGTGAACTAGAAGAACCTCCACCAACTCGTTGTAGTGGAGTGGTAGAAGGTCGTTGAAGCGGAGTAATCTGGCCTCCTTTTTGTGATTCTTTTGAATCTTTATCTTTGTTTGTCAAAATCTTGCGTGAGAAGACAGTCTTCTTTGGAGGTGCGTAGTAGGCAGCATATTCATGGATACCAACTTCATGCACTGAAAACGGTTGTAGGTCTCCCTTGATGCAATTTTCTTGACCATCTTTGTGATATTTGATGCACTGGTGTAGGGATGATGGAACCATATTGTGCTCATGAATCCACGGTCGACCCAGTATTTAATGCACTGATGTAGGGATGATGGAACTATGTTATGCTCATGAATCCACGGTCAACCCAACAGAGCGTTAAAAGAGGTCTCGACGTCGATGATATGAAATTTAACGGTTGTTACAAGTTCTCCAACCTTCATAAGTAATGAAATTGATCCAAGGGCTCTTTCTCCCTTTTGGTTGAATCCTCTTAACATCATCTTATCGGGGATGAGCTCCTGAACGTCGAAGCCCAAATATGCTAATGTCCATAGACTCATTAAGTTAAGAGATGCTCTAGGATCCACTAAAACTCTGGATAACACAAATCTGCCAATGTTGACGGAGATGTAGAGCGGACGGTTGTGGTCGGCGGTACCGAGCAGCAAGTCTTTGTCTGTAAAGGTTACCCCTAACTGTTCTCTCAATGAGCAAACTTCATCTGAGGATGTGCTAGCCAACTGAGCAAAGTAAATTTCTGGATCTAGCAAAGCTGTAACCAGAGATTCTCTCATCTCCTTTGATAGGATCAGAGCGTCGTAGATGCTTAATTTGGCAGGCAACTTCCTAAGATGAGCTAGCACGTTGTAGTCTATTTTGTACGATCCTCTAGTTTTATCTTGATTATGTGGTTCTTCCACTGGCGGAGGTGGGGGTATCTCTTCTCGAGTCATTATCTGTTTTCCTTTGTCAGCTGGAGCTGTTCTTGGTGGTAATACCTTTCCGCACCTTAAGTTGATTTTTTTGTCTACTGGAGTTGTTCCTGGTGGTAACACTTTTCTGCTTCTTAAGTTGACTTCTGTGACTTCTTCTTCTTGAGATATCATTGTTGAATCTTCCGGTGTCTTTTCCTCTTCGTCAGAGAGATCTAAGTTGATGGCAAGCAGTGCACCATGACGCTCGAGAGTTTGTTGTTCGTTATCAGTGATGTCGTAAGCGATATCATTGATGTCTTCTTTAGATTTGACAACAAGTTCATCGGACTCAAGTACAATTTGAGGATCATTTTGGGGATCGAGATCGCAAGTAGCTTGGTTATAATCAGTCATGTTATTAACAGAAATAGTCAAAACGTAGCCGAAATCACAACCATTATATTCATAAGACCCCGGAGGGACAAAAATAGTCAAAATGTAGCCGAAATCACAACCATTATATTCATAAGACCCCGGAGGGACAAAAATTATTACCAGAAATAGTCAAAAAATATCCGAAATCACAACCATTATATTCATAAGACCCCGGAGGGACAAAAAGATAATCATACAAGCCTAAATCACAACCATTATATTCATAAGACCCCGGAGGGACAAAAAGATAATCATACAAAGTCAAGGGCTAGAGGACTTTCTTCCCCAAATCCGAGACAAGCAATCTAGTAGAGGCAACCCATATCCTACCCCCCATGCTATCAATCTTGGCAGTGACACTCTTCTTTTTCTTGTTCTTTGTCCTGGACGATGATGTATTTTCTGGTGAAATCTTCATCTCGAGCTCGGTATGCTGCCGAATCTGAATGGAGGCTTGTTTTGATACAGACTGTAGCTTGTTCAGTATCTTCTTGGACGATCTGTTCCATACCTCATTCCATCCTTCTTTGGTATTTGCAGAAGCTTGTTTCGATGAATCTTGCATTTGATTGAGTGCCCTCTTGAGTTCATCCCAAGTTGTACTCCATCCATCTGTTCAGACATGTGGATCAATTGGGGAGATTGACTCAGCTGAAATCATGTTTATGGAACCTTTTTCAGGTTCTCTCAAATATTCCTTCAGGATTGTAATATTCTCTTCCTTGAGGTTCTTCTCGAGTGAATCTTTAAAGACGAAACACTTGTCAATAGGGTGCCCAAGAAACCGGTGGTACGGGCAATAATTCGGTTCATTCTTCTTATCCACCTCTTCGGGTTTCTTCGGATCAGCCAGTTTGAATTGTGATTTCTTCATCAAGCTTTTGAATATCTTAGGTATAGCTTCATCTTTGAAGGAATAAACAACTTTCTGTCGCTCTAACAGGGATATTCTTTTACCTGCTGTTCGGGGTGATCCCTCCTGAGACGGTCGTTGGTTGGATTGACTGCTCTGTTTCTGAGAGTATTGTGACGAGGATCGCTGATGATCTTTTGCATATATCTTTATCGGCTGCTTTCCTTTGTCGACAGTTGCGACTACCCGTGATTTCTTTTCAAACACTCTGGTCACCTTAGCCTTTTCAGGTGGCTCCATGTGCTTCATTTCTTCCTGCAGATTGTTGGCTTTACTGAGTAGCTTCTCGAAGGATTTGATGGTGAGTCCCTTAAGCATGAAAGCTACTGGCCCATGAATGCTTTTGAGTAGAATCTCAATCGCTTGATGTTCCTGTAGCTAAGGTTCACATTTCTTGCTAAGGTTTCTCCATCTCAAAATATAGTTTGTCAAGGTTTCACTAGGCTTCTACTTCTCCATCATGAGTTCTCCAATAGACACATGATGTTGCGTCCTAGCAAATCTTTTCACAAATAACTATTCCAACTCAGAAAATGTTTTAACTGACCCGTTGGGCAGGTCAGCGTACCAGTCGAAAGCGATTCCTGACAAGCTACTAACAAACTGCTGGCATAGTAGAGCTTCGCTATTCCTTGTGTTTCCACAATTGTCTCAAAAATGTGCTATGTGTTGTCTGGTATTTCCGGTCCCATCAAATATCTTAAAGTTTGGGGTTACAAAGCCCTTGGGGAAAGGCATGACATCAAACTCCTCCGGGTAAGGTCTACCCTTTAAAATTGATGCACCGCCCTTGGACTGGGCTAAGGCATCCCGTACTTGTTCAACCATTTGCTTGAACTCTTTTTCTGGCATGGCACCTGATGGAGAATCCTTCTTTGGTTGCTCTTCTTTGTCTGTCAAAGTAGCCTCCCTTCTTTCATCTGCGATATGTATGATTTCTGCTGATTAATCTCTGGAAAAGCCAATCGTGGTGCTTGTGATTGCCCCTGAATGGTGGCCATGGCGGTCATAGCTGCAGTCATCTCTTCTATTCTTTTCTCTAGGAGAACAACTTGCTCATCCCTGAGGAGGATAACCCTATGCAGCTCATCTACGACGTTCTCTTCAGTGTGAGGTTGAGCCTCGCGCGCAGATGTGGTAGCTCTGGTTTCAATCACAACGTTCTCTTCCGTGTAAGGTTGAGCCTCGCGCGCAGATGTGGTAGCTCTGGTTTCGATCACATGGACATCCATGAATTCCTCCAAATAATCACTGTAATCAAAATCCTCATTGTCACTATCGACGAAAAATCCGTGTTCTCGAGCCAACTCAGAAATCTCGATCCTGAGTTTCTCAAATTTTTCCTAAATTATCGATGCCTTGATTGCTTTAAGATCTGGAGGACCTTGATGAAAATCCTCAACTTCTTCCTCCATCTCGCTGGCTATTGTCACGACAATGTCAGATATTTCAGGCACTGGTTTCGCTTCCTGTCTTACAGGCTCACTGAACTGTATCGGTGCAGCGACCTTGGGTATTCATACCTTCTTCTTTTTCGACAATGATGCCTCAGGACGGGGTGTCTTAGTAGAGACATCGGTATGTCGAGGGAAGGTATGCTCCCAGTGGTGTAGATCGGCTACAGTGTCAGGCAATCATCTTGTCTTTCTTTCTATGATTGTAGGAATAACGGGTAAGCTTCTCAGACCCAGTCTTGACTTAATTGGCCAACGACCTGCTGTCCTAGTGGTGGTATGATCGGTGGTCACCATAGCAGTATCAACTTGGTTTCCCAAACAGAGCCAGAAGGGAACACGGGTAGGTGACTTTATAGTCGTCCTATGAGATTTTCTAGCGGACTTAATATCCTTAAAAATTTCATTCTTCATATGAGGGGAAATTGCATGTCCCACTCATTTAAGTAATTCACTAACAAAACATTCTCCTTTAATAGCAAGCCTTCTGAAGATTGCACTAACTCGGGTGATGGGGATGAATTTTTTTTCCTTCTCACCATGTCCATGAGGTGGTGGAAATGTGGCAACAATCTTTTGGATACTCCCATATCCATCCGTATTTGTCAGAGGATGGAATCTACTCCCTCGTAGGAGTGGGTAAATTATTGGTAATACCTCTTGAACTTGAAGAGGCTCCTCCTCATTAGGTGTGTTTTCAGGAGTATGGGCTTTGATGGCCCTCTGAATTCTCCTATTGTGGTTCCTCCATTGAGTTCGGGTCAGTGGTACAATCCTTGAGCTTGACCCGATCTCAAACACGGGTGGCGGAACAGTTAATCCTTCAGTCGAATCTACAATAATCATCACTTCCTTCCCCTTAGCAGCAGCGGAGATAGAAGGTTTGGCGGGTGTTGTGACGGCAGGAGCTTTAACCTTCTTGCTGGTAGGGAAGTCTTGAAGGCAGTTCAAACTGAATTCTGCAGACGGCTCTTGAGCTTCCGGGGCAGCGATCTTCATTACCACAAACGGGGCTTTCCCAAGGATAACCTCGAGGTCTTCAAATCCAGCTCTGAACTTGATGGTGGGAGCGACATTACGGGCGTTGCGGTCCGTTGGCAGGTTGCAGAAAAGGTCAGCATTAGGTAGGCCATCGCAGTGGGCTTTAAAACAAAATGTTTTAGGGTTAGCTATATGGCCAAAAACCTCGTAATCCTTAATGCAAGCACTGAATGTAGAGGTTAATCTGTAGACCGGGCGGGTCTTAATTTACAGGTAATTTTAACATCTTTATTTAAAAAGGTGCAAAATTGATTAATATTTTAAAGTGCGCGCAGCACGACACGATTTGGTTTAAATTGCAAAGCAACAAAACAAATGTGAAAAGGAGTTGTAAGAAAGTTTAGGACCCAGTACGGGACCTAATTTGTGGCAGAAAATGCCCAGGTGGAGTTAATCCACCAACACACCTATTGGGGGTTCGACCCCACATGAAAATTTAAAGAGTCCTTAATGGCCTTCTAAACCCCTCTGTTCAAAGATGTTTGAACAGTGTCCTGAAGTCCAAGGAGTTAGCCGTACTTTCCCAAGATAGAAATGGGTAAAGTATGCTAACCGGAAGAAGGGTAATTTGGTCCAAGAGGGATATGAACATATTACCGATGTGTGAAGATAATATTTGGAAGGGTAATTTGGTCCAAGGGGGACATGGACATATTATCGATGTGTGAAGATGATATTTCTTGATTTGTATGGAGAGAAAAGCTTGTCCCCAGCGGAGTCGCCAGAAGTTGTCGCCGATTATTTTGGATTTGGTTTGTGGGATTGCCCGTAAGAAGCCGTCGGTCGCTGGAATCGAAATCTCGTCGCCCGCTTTGGAAGAACATTGAAGTATGAAATCAAACTGACCCCATATTTTGCATAGTTTAAAAAGAAAGAGCATTGTACCTCAAATTTTGTATCTATCCCAAAGGATAAACACTAGACTTGAGGATGAGGCTCGATCAAAATAAACTGAGGAAAGTATGACGTCTGTTTGATCTGCAAAACCTTTGTATTTGCCGACAAGTTCTTCTATTTAATATAAAGAATTAAATAGGGTTTATATTAAGCTGGGTTCGGACATGCTTTCTATAAGGGCAAGCCCCTATAGTTAATTACATCTTAAATGACCAAAGCCACCTAAGAAAACACTCGATAGAAATTAAGAAATATTATCTCAAGGAATTTCAAAGGGTTGGACTCTTCAACGAAATCGGATGTAGAGGTGTGAAAGGGGATTGGTTCAAATTTGGAACATTTTATTGTAGAATCCAAAGGAAGAAGAACTAGGGGAT
>JXCR01120629.1:6657-19022 GCA_002079205.1 Phalaenopsis hybrid cultivar
TTGTTTTAGCTTCAAGGATTTGCTTGAGAGAAATTTCAAAGGTGGAAATGTAACGATCCCGAAATAGTATTTGAAAGAACCTAAAAAAAAATAAAAAAAAAGGTCCTGTAAATATGAGTTCGGTTGATTTAATTAACTTCCACGCAACGACACCGGTGCTTGAGGAAATAAGGGATTTTTCTCGAAAACTTCATACTGACCTTAAAGTTATCAAAGGAAAGTCAATTGAGTCTACCTCGAAAAAAAACTCCAAGTCGACATTGTGCAACTTTCTAAAGATCAGAGAAAAGACATTAAAGATGAAAATTATGACCTAGCAGATTACACAAAAGGTGATTTTGCAGAAATCAACGTCATCAAGACCTGGGCCACATTATCTGCGTGCGACGCTCCGTCTTCTGGTGAGGAGAACGCTGTGGATGAGTGCCAAAAGGCCATACAGCAAAGGGACGAGCAGAACAACCGTCTCAAAAAGAAAATTGAAGAAATAACAGCTGTTATGATTATAATGAAAAGATAGTAACAATCACCGCAGATGACACTTCCGGAAATACGCTAGTCAGAGACCATTTATGTTGTAGAAAAGAGCTCACCTCCAATGAATGATAGAAGAAGGATTCAGTTTAGGGTCCAATGCCGGAAAATGATGTTAAACAAATGGTGGAACAACAAGTGAGAGAAATCCTGGATCGATCAAAAGGAGAGGCATTGATTCTAGTGGGTAGACTTTACCCGAAGGAGTTTGATGTCATCCAATATTCCAAGGGTTTTGTATCACCTTTGTTCAAAACTTTTGATGGACTGGAAACCCCCGACAACATGTTGCACGCTTTCGAGCAAGTTGCTGCAACACAGGTGGTAGTGATGCGCTATTATTCCATTAGTTTGTGAGCAGTCTTTCAGGAATCACTTTTGATTGGTTTATAGAATTATGCAATGCCTCGGTAAAGACACTTGCAGAAATGGTAAACCTTTTTATCCCACAATCTGTCGGAGTTCAGTACCATGTCACCATTCGTGATCTCGTGGTCGAGCAACATAAACCGACTGAGACGTTAGTAGATTTTATCCTGCGGTGGAGAAACCTCAGCATGAAGTGCGAATCACAGCTTCAAGAGCAACATGCAATCAAAATTCTACTACAAAGCATCCATAGTCCAATTGGTTTCTTACTTAAGGGACTTACGATCAAAACTTTTGAGAAGCTACTTAGCGAAGCTACAAGCCTGCAAAGAGAGGCCAACTAACTTGAATTCTCAAAAGGGGCAGATGAGCTGAAGCCAACAAAGACATTTGAAAGGAGATCATAGACAGTGGCAGCAGTTGACAGGGGTAAGCCAGTCAATGCAGATCCAAGTTGAGCCGCCACGACAAATCTACTAACATCAACAGCGGTACAATCAACAACACAATTGATATTTATCCCAGCAAAAGCAGCACCAGATGGATGGAAGGCATGATTGGTCTATGACCAAACTGTTAAATAAGGTATATCTCTTCAAGGATGAGGCAGTAACAAAGATGTTTCAGGATTTGATTAAGAAGCCCGAGTTCATATTGTCAAAGCCAAAGAAATTAAACGAGGTCAATAAGAGATGACATTTGAGATATGTCCCCTACCTCAAATTCATTGGACACACCATAGAGGAGTACTGTAGTTTTAAGGACTTGCTTGAGGAGAATTTCAAGAACGGGGACGTAACGATCTCGGAAGAAAGAACCTGAAATAGGTTCTATCAGTATAACTTCGGTCGATCTGTTTTACCCACCGACCCTTATGCAACTGACAACGAATGAAATGCCTATTGGCTACTATTGTTGTTTAAAGGGCATATTAACAGTATGTCCCATCCTCCCACCGTAATGAATGAAATGAAGGAAAGAGCTTGTTGTTGTCCAAAATTGTTCGATATTTGGAAAGCTCATTACAAGAAATGAGAAATTGAATGTTTTGATACGAATATGATTTCAAGGGAGAATAAAATTAATACCCTAATAACTGAGTCATCTAATTTAAAGAATTTTGAATGGGTCCTAAGTTGATTTTAAAATAAAATAGTCTGGTTGAAATACGAGTAATTGACTCGGGATATCACGAGCCTTTTAATTTCTTGCCACGTGACTGGGTCCTGACTTTTGAATGAGTTATAATGCCCTGTAATTTGTCTTAAGAAATATTCAATGATTACTAGTCAGGGGAGTTTGGACATTCAAAATCCTTAAAAGAAATATGTTCCATAAGATACAGTGATTCTCAGAAAACAAAGGGAGCAAAAAAAAGTGTGAAAATCCCCCGAGAAGAAGCTTGAGGTGAGCATATAATCAAAAATTGGTGTCTGAATTTAGACATTCAAAATCCTTAAATTATGCTCTACCAGATATAGTAATTCTCAACAAAATAAAACAAAAAAAAAAGATTATGTTAAAAGCTTAAAAAAAAAATCAAAGCAAAAGAAGAATCTCCCTGAGAAAAAGCTTGAAGTGGACGTATAATAAAAAATTGGTGTCTGAATTCTCTCCTGATTGATAAGACTTGAAATGTTCTCTTAAGAAAATTCTTCCGATATTATATTCATGAAAAAGTTCAACGATCTCGAGTCTTTTGGTCGGCTATTTATTGGCTCAGAAATATTCTTAGAAAACGAAAAATATTTTGATCGCACAACAAAAATTCTGAAATCTGCTTAGGTCCATGAAGAATGAATTAAAGAAGCGACGATGATATTAGCACTTAATGAAAATTCAGCCCTGAAGTCATATCCTTAAGCGCCCANGACAAAAATTCTGAAATCTGTTTAGGTCCAGGAAGAAAGAATTAAAGAAGCGACGATGATATTAACACTTAATGGAAATTCAGCCCAGAAGTCATATCCTTAAGCGCCCAACAAATACAACTACAACGACAATTCAAAGAATGTCAGAGTGATTTCTCAAAGACAACTTGAACAACTTTTACAGAATCAGTGATAAGAAACGACAAACTGCTATGAATAAAATTATCAAGTTGCGGCCACTTCAGCTGTGGTGTCTTAAGAGATAATGCATCTTTATAGGTACTTGAAATAATATAATTTTGATAGCACCTTAAAGAGTGGGTTATGCTCTAACACTTGTCCTTAGTCAGTGGACGATACTTTGCCTCGTAATGTTTTAGAGACAGACTCGCTCTTAGAAGCAAGGATGTTGCACTTGTCTAAAACTGAGTCCAAATCCTAAAACAAATGCAAATAAAATTCAACATCAAACAAAATAAAAGTCAACATCGAAACAAAATTTTGCACCTCATAAATTTTTGTGAATCTCTACACAAACATTTCAATAAAATTCACCACTGTACGAACTCATACATATGTTCTTCGTACTTCAGAAAATTTTCATGATCTCTGCATAAATTAAGTCTCAGCAAAATTCCTTATGCAATTCTCAGCAATTCTCAGCAATCTCGACACTCAGGATATTCTTTCATCCTACTCCTTGCACTGGATAGGTGTAAGACCTCCAGGTTTTGTTGAGGCATCCGATTCCTACAATCTTCTTCAGGATAAGGGAGTAAACCAACAAGGTACCTGATTCTTTCTCGCACTGGATAGGTGTAAGGCCTCCAGGTTCTATTGAGGCATCCGATTCCTACAATTTTCTTTAGGATAAGGGAGTAAACCAACAAGGTACCTAATTCCTTCTTGCCCTGGCTAGGTGTAAGACCTCCAGGTTCTGTTGAGGCGTCTGATTCCTACAATTTTCTTCAGGATAAGGGAGTAAACCAACAAGGTACCCGATTTCGTCTTGCACTGGATAGGTGTAAAACCTCCAGGTTCTGTTGAGGCATCTGATTCCTACAATTTTCTTCAGGATAAGGGAGTAAACCAACAAGGTGCCCAATTCCTTCTCACTCTAGATAGGTGTAAGGCCTCCAGGTTTTGTTGAGGCATCTGATTCCTACAATTTTCTTCAGGATAAGGGAGTAAACCAACAAGGTACCCGATTCCTTCTCGCATTGGATATGTGTAAGACCTTCAGGTTTGTTGAGGCATCTGATTCCTACAATTTTCTTTAGGATAAGGGAGTAAACCAACAAGGTACCTAATTCCTTCTCACACTAGATAGGTGTAAGGCCTCCAGGTTCTGTTGAGGCATTCGATTCCTACAATTTTCTTCAGGATAAGAGAGTAAACCAACAAGGTACCCGATTCCTTCTCGCACTGGATAGGTGTAAGGCCTCCAGGTTCTGTTGAGGCATCCAATTCCTACAATTTTCTTCAGGATAAGGGAGTAAACCAACAAGGTACCTGATTCCTTCTTACACTGGATAGGTGTAAGGCCTTCAGGTTCTGTTGAGGCATCCGATTCCTCACCTCTGAGAGAAAAGTAAGCCCCTGTGGCATCCGACAATTCTCTTTGGAACAGTCAATAAGTCCTTGCAACATGTTTGAGGCTCCTGTTCCACCACACTAAATTGATATATGGGGTTGGGAGGAAACTAGCAAGGTACCCAATTTCCCATGCACTAGATCGGGAGTAAGCCAATAAGGCACTTGATTCCTCCAATGTCATACTGTAAACACATGATAAGGGAGTAAACCAACAAGGTACCTGATTCCTTTATGCACTGGATAAGGAGTAAGCCAATAAGGCACCTTATACCTCCACTACACCATGTTATCAGACACTGGATAAGAGAGCAAACCAGCAAGATACCCAATTCCTTCTTGCACTGGATAGGTGTAAAGCCTCCAGGTTCTGTTGTGGCATCAGATTCCTCACCTCTGAGATAGGAGTAAGACCCCTTGAAATGGACAAAGGCACTGATGATTCTCGCCAGGATGGTAAGCCCTAGTTGTATGCATAAGGCATTCCTAAACTTTGTCTTAGTATTTGTACACTTTGCTATGTCGACACTGACTAAGCGTACATGAAATGAAATACACACTTTGCTATGCCCACTTGCGCTATACCGATTTCTTTGTCAAATCATGACAATACTTTGTCGAATCACGGTGACCCCGGTCAGGCCATGACCACCTTTCTACCGGATCACGACAATACCTCTAGATTCACACCTTCCTTCCCCTAACGGATATAGGTTGAATCTATATAGTATCTGAGTTGGGCATAAGATTCTTTATGTGTACACGATAACCTGGACTCTCCTTCTTTGACACTTGCTACCTCTGACACCATATACCTCAAATGGTGCAATAGTGTCTTTGACTAGCTCAGCTTGAAGAGGGGTATCTGTGCTTTTCTTCCTCACAACTTCTAAAAAAGAAATACACCCATACATCAACCTTTGATAAATATCCTTCTTGTTCATCCCCAGCGGATAACACCTTCTATATCACCAGTGGGTGTTCACTAAGCTACCCATGACAGATACTAGCGTAATTCCTCCCTTACCGACTTCTATACTATTTAAGGGAAAGTAAACTTCAACCTTTCTCGATTTGTTTGTTGATCACCTCGGTCAACGCCAATACGCGTGGTGTGCTTCTTTAGCACACCACACATATTGGGGGTCCATTTGTTGACCTCACTTTTGGGTGAGGGTTTTGGGTCTTTCTTTTAGTGACTAGGATCTAGCCTTAGGACTTTCCTGATGACTATCTTAGCTTCTTAGAAGTAATTGCATCATGACTTGACTCCTGATGTATCATTGCGACAATGCAAATTTAGCGATCTCGTATCTTATTTCTGCTCTAAAGAATGACATGGATGCCTGCCAGTCCAAATATTCCTTCCAATCAAATTTTTGCTTTTGGACAATTATTTCCATATATTTACAGACGAATAAACCACAGTCGATACTGTTGCTTTGCACCGGAATGCCTCTAGGCATTACAACTTGCCAATTACTAAGATCAACTTCAAAAGCTTCCCCCACATCGCTTAGAATATGTTTAATCTGCACAATTATCTATAAAAATGAATGACGAAGACCATAACAATCATAAAACGAATAAAAATGTTTATTTACAATGACATCAGTTACATGCAAATGCATTCTGTTCGGCAATGAATCGTATAATCTCAACTTGTGATCTTTGATTGATCCAACAAGCAGTGTCCAATGCTGATTATTGATTATAGGTATTAAAATTAACTCCACATTCTTAGCGGTCTCCTTCATAATGTGTTCCACGAAGCCTTTTACGTTCCCGACCTTGTACATCTGCAGAGAACGATATATATGACATAAAACAATTACTGAATAAAGAGAATTTTGGTTATATGTTTACGACACATGAATTTCAAAATTTACCCAGTGACATGGAGATACATATAGGTAAGATCGGTATTGTTCCGGATTCTTGCTCCTCTTATGCTCCAGTAACATAGCGAAACAGTCGACGTGTTCGTTTCCTAACCACCCGTTACTGAGTAATTCATCAAGATAACGTTGGGTTAACGATATATGTCCCATGTCAATTATTAAGTCACCCCTACATTCCAAATATTTAATAAGTACAAGAGTGAAAGATAATCAATTCATAAAATTTTTTACCTACATGTCAGTGAATTTACTACAACAAATATCGATTGCTTCCTTCATATAATCTGGAATTTGATATCTTGCAGGAAAATCGACCGTAAGTGGGGCTGGACATACCTACAAGCAATACACAAACATTGTAAGATGGAAATATTGAAGCATTCAATTTGAACAATTAAATTCTATGTCATAAACCTTATCAGGGTAGTCTTCATCAACATAATGCAGATCCTAATGTTCTTGATCGCTGTGTTTATCTACTGGTGGTGTTTGCAGAGCTTCGGCAGTAGCCTTACTATACACAGTTATGACTTGCTGATCGAATTTATTTACTTCACCTGTACGCACAATATCAATCTGTTAAATAAGAAATATTGTTAGTTAAGTCAGTAAGGAAGAACTATTAAGTATAATGCTTAGGTGCAAGTGTTGTATCTCTTCATGCTTTTCAGCGACTTCTTGACTTGTTTTTTGCTTCTTCTTCCGTTCAAATACCAAAAATGGGGAACTAAGAGTCCTCTTTCTTCTCCCCTTTCTTGCCTTAATTCTATGAATTAGACTCCCTAGCGGGGACTGTTGCACCCATTTAGTTGGTAATGTCCCAACGGGTGATTTTAGAGCTTTATTTATGTCTGTAACTTCTGATTTTAAGTCTTTCATTGTACTTTCTAGCTCTGTCAGCAGATTGAGCACTGAGATTTGAAATTCCATGAACAGTTTATGATGCTCTTTCAGTAATTCATGGATTTCTTCAAATCCACTACTAGAGGTACTATGTTGATGCCTCTCGTCATGTGGTGGGGGACTGGTACGATAAGGAAATATAGGCTCAGCAGTACAAATGAATGCGGGCGACTGTGGTTGGGATATAACGTCCTTTTCTGGGGGATGTTGCTCGGGACTAGTGGTTCTTGTAATGGAGAACCTAGGAGATGATGCTCGCTATCTAAAATGTCAAGAAAGTTATAAAAAACCTGCAAGACATTACATAGAGTCAAAAACAATGAAAGAATCACGTGAAAAAAATAAATTCAATGGAATAAAGAACTAAATTGCTGCCTCGACAGACTTAAGCCTTTCAAAGGCTACCTGAATCTTCAGAGTACTCCACCTCACATTTGACCACCTCAACATTCTTGGTCTAGCTTGAGGCAATGCTGGGAGGACCATGGAAGTGTGCTCATAAAACCAGATCTGCGTTAAACATTACGAGTTATTTTAAAATTGACAATTGCAGCTGAGATTTCAAAATATATTGGTGGAACACAAACCGATAGAAGAAATACAAAACCATTGATGTAACCCACAAACTGATCCTTTTTAATTTTAGTTACGCAAACATTAAGTTGCGTCTGCAGAAATCCACGTAATGTAGCTGACCAGTTGTACGCTGCAAAAATATCTACATTCTCGCAAATAGAAGATAATTCTTTCGAAACTCTNATTTTTCTCGAATGTATATGATGCCAACTTAGCTGCACCTGGCCTTTTCTATACATTCTTTTGGAGTGCTTTACTCCTTTATTGAGTACTTGCATGCCTGTATCGTTTTTATTGTTTATTTTAGTGCATCTAGGATATCACATAAATTATAATCTAGGCCAAAAACCTTAAAGTTATAAATTTTTTATGTAAAAAATATGATAAAAGATTTAAGTTAAATCAAAATTTAGGATTAAAAGATTCAGTATTTTCAAAATATGTCTTTTCTTTTTCTACATAACCTTCGGGCCAGTTTTAAAATAGGCTGCATTGTATGGATATCGCCCAAGCCATATAATAGGGTCTCCATAATATCTAAGGACCGCTCTAAATAATTGCATCACTTAAATGTCCCAAGGAGAAACCTCCGTGCTTATCCAACCTGAGTAACCCAACATACCTTTTTATATAGAAGGTTGTTTAGTGCATCTAGGACTTTAAAATGCTCCCCGACCAAGACGAGATGTAAATCCTTCAGTTGGGAGTGTTTTTAGCTTTGTAGCTAAACCTCCACTTCTCTTCTTTTTCCGAGGCATCATTGTCATTTAGACGGGTACATGTCCCACCTCTTGGAGTTCCACCTTATACTCACATGATATAGTTTTCTTACTTTAACCTTAGGACTATTGAGATACGCGTGAATGATATAATTCATGAATTGCTGATCGGGGATCTCTTGATCTGTTGGGTCGATTACCTTCACGACCTAGTAGGCATAGGGTCCTAGTAGCTCGGGATGACGAGTCCGTGGTAACTTGACCTAGCCACCTCTACCCTATAGAATTACTCAACCTTTCTGTTGTTGAGCCCGTTTGAGCCTTATCGCTCCTTTGACTTCATAGCTATCATTTTGATGACCCAATGCCAATGAGCTGTTGCCCATTTGAGATACGATGATTTGTCCTCTGCCCTTATGTCGTGGAAGTGCTTTGAAGTATTGGGTATCCCCATCAATATGATTATGGTTATTTCGTGGGCCTTGTGTGTCGATGGGTCGCTACCCACATGAGATGCGAGATGCTCACTCTTTTCCCAATGAATTAGCGAGAGCTTTGAAGCATCAGGACATTCCCACATGGACTAAACTTTCTTTGATGAGCTATTTTCCAGGTCTACGATAATACAAGAGAAACCCTTTTTATCGAGAGTAATTTTAGGTATTCCGTAAGATGTAATTAAATAAGTGGGATACGTCCTTTTGGGAGACTTTATACCCCAGAACAGACACTTATACCTGATTATTTGATTGTGGGTAGTCTATGTAGGTATTATTTTACAGATATCGGTCCAAAGTGCTTCCATCCAATCTTGTTTAGGTAGACATATTTGACATATCCTTGTAAGGTTTATCGCACATAATCTTTCAACGTTCTTTCTCTTATTTATCGTTTTTATTGTATGTTCGTCTTTTCCAATTCCTCTCTTTTTCTGATCATTCATATGATTTAGTAGAGATATTTATTCAGAAAAGGGAAGTATATAATGAGATAAAAATCGATGACTCCATCTAAAAATAAAAAGAGAGAAGATCGAAAACATGAATTTTCTTTCATATTGATTTTTTCATATTAGTTAACTCAAATGCCTATTTTGCCTTGTTTCTATCTGCATAGCTCATTCATGTATCCTCTTGTCGTGTTTGATCAGTCTTGTGGTCCAGTCAGCTTTGGCTTACTATCTTTGACTTAGATAGTTTCACTTGTTCTGAAAAATTAGGTCTCATGATTTTTTGTTGGTGGACTCTTCTTCATGATATTATTTACTTCTGGACCGTCATATCTCATCAGAATCACCACTGACACACTATTGACGTACAACAATGTGTACATTTATAGTGGCTTATTAAATTATGTTATAAATATATTTAAATATATATATATNAAATTGCGCCGGACTCAAGGATTCCAATTTATGTCATGTGTCCTCATCGACTTTTGGTCGGACATTATCGAGAACCTCTCGTACTGTAGACGGACGACATCTGGAACTAATTGCTTTTGGGTTCAATAGCCTACAACAATACAGGAGAGAAGTTTAATAAAATCTAGTTGGCGATGTTAGGGATAGCTTTAAAATTCACTTCACAGCAAACCTAAAATAATTTTAGAAAATGAATTATTTTAGGTTTATAAATTATTTTAGGTTGAATCTCAAACCTAAAATAATTTATTAAAATTGGTATAGAACCTTGCACAATAATCAAATACTTGTTAGACATATCATTGTTGTGCTTCTTAACCGTGAACAAGATTTCACCATTCAAAGGAAAACAACTACAACAAGCTAATAAATACCTGGAAACGGGATGACTCTCTCCCTTTTTGGACTATTTGCGGCCGGACTTCACTGTAACAGTTGTCTGCTCGCGTTCGGGTTGGTTCTCCTCACCCAAATCCACACCAGTGGTCTCTTCCAAGGTCTTCGTACTCTCCTTATCCTCCATTAAGCGTGTAACCCCTCACAGTAGCAAAACTCTAACCTTCAAAAGGAGCACGATGGATGAAGCCTAGCGGCGCGAATCCCTTCTTTCGAATATGAATTCTTACTGTGTTTTTTTTTTATTTTTACCAGCGTAAATAAGTTATAAAAAGTTACTTGGACATTACATCGCAGTTATATCCGAGTTACAAGTGCATTTCCAGTGTACATGGACAGTATAATCGGGGTACAGGGACATTACATTCGGGTTACACACGTGTTACAATCTCTAGGTTACACCGGTGTTACACGTATTGTACATCAAATGTACATCTTGATGCATTACCGCGGGGTTACATGGATGTTACCGCGGAAGTTACACCGGGATTACATCAAGTGTACACGCGCATTCAGAGGTTACACTGGATGTACAACGATAGTACACGCGGATTACAGTGGCGTTTCCGCCGAACGTAAAGGTATATTTGTATTGCGGTGGGGCCGACGAAACTGACGTGTCTTCCGCTGATTCGCTATCGCACGTAGCGCTGCGTGCATCTTATGTACCCAAATTTTTTCCGTGAAACAAACCAGGAGCAATAGTTGTTGTCTCATACCTTAATCCAATATATATATGTATATATATATATATGTGTATATATGTATATATATGTGTGTATATATGTATATATATGTGTGTATATATGTATATATGTGTGTGTATATATGTATATATATGTGTATATATGTATATATATGTGTATATATGTATATATATATACATATATATATACAAATATATACATATATATATATACAGATATATACATATATATATATACAAATATATACATATATATATATACAGATATACAGATATATACATATATATATATACAAATATATACATATATATATATACAGATATANCTCGTTATAAATGAGCCAAGCATGACCACGCTTTTGATAATATTTGGCTCGTTTTGACCCAATTTATTTAAATAATAAATAAATAATATGTAAAAATAAAATAATAATATATTTGATATGATATCAAAAATTCTCTTTATATAAATATAAAAAAATTAAAATTTAGTTGCTAGACATGTAAGTGGTATGCATGTAAGTTCTCTTAGAATTTTTCAAAATGCTGCTCTACCCCTTTTATGCATTTCGGTTTTGGATATAATAAATACATAACAATTGGGTGGCATGTATGTACATGCTCCTACGTATTAGATATGTAAATACATAAAAATTGGGTGGCATGTATGTAGGGCTGTCAAAAAAGCTCGTTGTTCGCGAACAGTTCGTGTTCAGTTCGTCAACGAGTTCGTGTTCGATTCGTTCGATAAGTAAACGAGACAAACGCGAACAAATTTTTTTCGTTCGGTTAGTTAAACGAACCAAACACGAACAGTGATGCGTTCGTTCGTGTTCGAATCATTATTGTTTGAAATATAAAATAATATAAAATAATTATATATAAAAAATTTATTATATTTTAAAACATTAAATTTTATAAATTATAATATATANCGTTTACACCCCTACATGTATGTATGTACAAGCCCCTACCCAGCATCCATGCCCCGCCCCTGCATTTAACTTTTAGGTGATAGATTTGTAAATACCATAAGAATTATCTGGTGTGCATGTAAATGTCCCCTGTTCGCTTTTCAAGGTTAAAAACATAGTCCCACATCGGAAACTTAGAATGTAGAAGTTTAGAAGGACTGTTAAAATGCAAAAGCAAACCTGCTCAATTCAACAAGTTGCAAAAGCTAGCCCAATTTAGCAGGTGTAATATTTTTGGCTAAATCATTAATGTGGTTGTAAGAAATCATTAATATTCCAAGTTTATTAATAATAAGTTTGATTGTATTTTATAAAAAAAGATATGTTTGGCTCTTTAAGAAGCTCGTGTTCGGCTTGTTAATTTTGTTCGATAAATTAACGAGCCGAACACGAACTAAGA
>JXCR01120637.1:10263-28851 GCA_002079205.1 Phalaenopsis hybrid cultivar
GACAATATATATATATATATATATATATAGGTTTTACCATCGTGTTTGAAGACGAAGCTCTCGCACTCGACGACGAATTCTGAGTTCGTCAATCTCTCCTGCAATCGTTGACTCCTACGTCGTCGTCACATCTCGCTGCAGCTATGGACGTCGAGTTGCAAGCCGCGTCGAGCTGCGACTCGTCGGCCTGGGACTGACTGTCTCGTCTTCGTCGTCTTGTCACTTCTGCGTGGTCGTCGAGCTGGGACACGCGTCAGGTCATCTCGTCGTGGTTCCTCTCGCTCTCGTTCGCTGCAACTATTCCGCGACCTGCCTCGTCGAGCTGCGACTGTTCTGCGGCTTCAACAACTGCAGTTTTTAGCCCCGACCTTTCGGCTCACTATTTTTACCGCTGCCTGACTTTGGCAGGGCTTCTCTTGCTGTGATGGAGCTTCCTTCGTCTACGATTGTACCTGGCAAAGTCTCATTTTCTCACGTGATGGGTAATTCTCATAGGGAGACGGCGGTTGTCTTCCCCTCAAGTTAATAGGAGCAACGAGAAGGTGATTTCCCCTTTACCAATATTGCAAGCAGGAAAATTGATAAAGCAGCACTTTTTTTCTCTGAGCTAGAAATTTCATCCCTTACTGATAAATTCAAGTTTGCTCTTATTGGAAAATTTCAGTAGGGACACCCACCTATGGATGTTATCAGGAAAAGTTTTGATGATCTTTAGCAGGAAAGTGGAAAGTATGGCTCATAGATGGGAGACACGTATTAATTCAACTGACCGTGCCTGAAGACTATACTGAGATTTTTTCCAAAAAAATATCTCAACATTGCTGGTAAATCAATGAAGCTACTCAAGTGGTCTCCTGATTTTGACCTAAACGCGAATCTCTTACTGTACCGGTATGATTTAGTCTACCTAATCTCAAGCTGCTTTTTTCATCATCAGGTTATTTACTCTTTTGGTGTCATACTTGGGGACCCTTTGAAGTTAGATCTACCCACTTTTAACCTAACCAGACCTTCTGTGGTCAGAATACTTGTTGAAAGAGATATTACTTTATCTGATGTTACTGAAGTCTGGTTGGGCACAGCTCACAATGGATATTGGCAACAAATTATTATGGAACATAGACATCCTTATTGTTCTCATTGTATGATGTTTGGGCACAACCTTGATAAATGTTATAAGCCCCACCCTAATTTGAAATCTAAAAATCAAGTAAATAAGAATGGATCTGACCCCACTGCTTTGGATATATTTGTTTCATCTGAAAAGAACTATCACAGAACAGGTTATGGTGTATGATATAATCGCCCCTGTGGATCCTCCCCTGAAAATACTATTTTTGCGATCGATGAGAAGCTGGATGGCCCTGCTAAGCAACCTACACTTTCAAACCCTCCTCAGTTGCAAGAAGCATTAGGTAAAGAGAAGACATTTCATGCTTCACACACACTTGAACCTACAATCGTTGCAAATTTTGACAATCCTTCTTCTGGTGCATATCAGCTTTTATCTGCCCAGCGTTCTGTTTACCAACACGATGATCAGATGAGCCAGTCTTCTGAGGAGGAATGACAGGTCTATTCAAGGAGGAAAAAGAAGATTGGAGGCAAACTTCAGCTTGGGAACCTAATAGATGAGACTTCGGTTACTTTGGGAAATGGCTCGGCACTCAACAATTTGTTATCTGGATCTTACCCTGAAACTAAAGGCAGAGGCAGGCCTATCCAAGGAGGAAGAAGAAGATTGGAGGAAAACTTCAGCTTGGGAACCTAATGGATGAGACTTTGGTTACTTTGGGAAATGGCTCGGCACTCAACAATTTATTATCTAAATCTCACCCTAGAACTAGAGGCAGAGGCAGGACTAAACTGGATCATCTCTAGCTACTTCTTTTCTGCGATTTTGGTATCTTTCCTCTTTTTTTTTGGGTTTCCCTAAATCTTTTCTCTTTTGGGGTGTTTGTGTGTGTTGTATCCTATGGATAGGGTACCTCTATTGGACCCTCTCATACAACATTTATGTATCTTTCCTATTTTAATAGATTTAGCCTTTGAGCTTTTCAATATATATATATATACACACACACACACACACATATATGTATGTGTGTGTGTGTGTGTGTATAGACACAAATACATATATATACACATACATATATATAGGCGTAATGGCGTCGTCTTCTCCCACTATCAGCTCTGTTAGGGTTTCGACTCATGGTAAACCCTAGCAACTGTCATGGCGATTCGCATCAGTTCCTCGTTGCGACTTCTCTGACTTCGTCTTTTGTTTCTTCTCCGTCGTCGTCGACTCGCGCTCTGTTTCGACGCCGACTGCTTTGCAAGTTTGCGTTTGCCGATTTTGACGTCGACTGCTTCGCACATCGCATCTGCTTCGCACGCCTGCCTTGTAACATTCATTGCTCGACGACGCCTCTGTCGCCCTGCCCGACAAAAAGTTCCTTCGTACTCTTCTGTTTCGACAATGCGCCTCTCCCTGCCCGACAACTTCGTTTTATCTCGCAGCAGGTGAACGCCAACAGATCTCCTTGCTCTAATGGCGCTTCCTTCTTCTTTGGTTGAACCAGACAAAGTCTCATTTGCCCGCGTGGTGGGTAACCCTCTGGTGGAGTCCACAGTTGTCTTCCCTTCAAACTGTAAGGAATATCGCGATGGTACAGGTGATTACCCTTTTCTTAAGAGGGAAGTAGGAAAGGTAGAAAAACAGCAATTTTTTTCTCTCACTTAGAAATTTCAATCCTTACAGAGAAATTCAAGTTTGCTCTTATTGAAAATTTTCAATGGGGACACCCACCTATGGAAGTTATCAGAAAAAATATTGATTATCTTAAGCTAGTAGGCAAGTGAAAAGTGAGACTCATGAATGGAAGACATATTGATTCAACTAACCGTGACTGAAGACTACACTCGAATTTTCTCCAAGAAATATCTCAATATCGCAGGCAAATCAATAAGATACTCAAGTGGTCTCCTGATTTCGACACAAATCATGAAACTCCCACTGTACCGGTATAATTTAGTCTATCTGGTCACAAGCTACACTATTTTTATCACAGGTTCTCTACTCTATTGGGGTCATCCTTGGGGACCTTATGAAGCTAGATCTACCCACTTTCAATCTAACTAGATCATTTGTGACCAGAATACTTGTGGAAAGAGATATTACTTCATCTGATGTTACTGAAGTCTGGTTGGGCACAACTCATAATGGATATTGGCAACAAATCGTCATTGAACACAGGCCTCCATATTGTACCCACTGTAAGATGTTTGGGCATATTCTTGATAAATGCCACAAGCTCCATCCTAATTTGAAATCTAAGGTTCAAGTGGATAAGGATGAGTCTAACTCCACTACCTGAATATTTTAGTTCCACCTGAGGAGAATACTACCAGGCAGGTGTCTATTGCCCCTATGGACCCCCCTCTGACACTGTTGTTACTGTTATCGCGATTGATGTCATGTTGGCACCTTCAAACCCCATAGAAAACAATACTGAAGGAATATTACCTAAAAAGAGTAGTGTTCAGACCGATAATCAGGAGAACCTCGCAACTCCCCATCAGTGTAGAGACGACTCATACTTCACATATACTATAACCTATTGTGGATACTACGGCTCGTAATCCTTCTGCTACAGCTCTGCCACCTCATCAAACTGATTCTTTAGATGAAGAATGACATGTTTGCACTTCCAGAAGGAAGAAGAAGAATTGGGATCTACTCGACCTCAGGAGTCCTACGAATGATACTTTGGTTATTTCAGGTAATGGTATGCACCTTACCAATTTGTTAGTTGGATCCCTTCAGAGAACTAGAGGCACAGGCAGAACTAAATTGGGATGACTCTTATTTTTTCAGCGCTCTGATGGTTTTGGGCTATTTTGATTTTTGTATGTATCATTTTTGACTTTTTGTGTGTTGTGTGTGGGTTGGGTATCTACTTTTGGACCCACTCATATAACCTATATGTTCTTTTCTCTTTAATATATTATATATATGCATAATATATATATATATATATATATATATATATAAANAGAAAAAATAGCTAAGATAACACCTTATAATTGACCATAAATTATTTTTTATGAATTGATTTAATTTTTTTAGACAACTATAAATCTAATTACTAATGTTTGGAGGTTATTACCTGAGTAATTAATTTGGTTATTGTTGCCTTGAATTAGGTAGCTAAAATAATTGATTTAATTTATAAAAAGTTTACATGTTGACGCTCTAACTTTAAGCAATTTGTTCGTAAGTATTTCCATGCATGGAATTAAAGAGTTGTTATGAATAGCAGAAACACACACTCCCTCTCACTAATCTTACCCTAATATTAGAGCAGCTTAGCATCCGTCACAACAATGATAATAACCACCAATTGTATAAAAAATACCCCTTTTTTTTTAACATTTCATCATATGTGACCGCAATTGCCCATTGGAAAAAAAAGAGACATCAATATTAATTATGTCATTTTTTCCTTCTAAATTTTCTTTTCATCTTCCAAACTTTACAATCCTCAAATATAAATTAAACAAACCAATAACAAATGTATAATAATAAAAAATTAAAGTTTAAGTTTCGACAATTTTAATAAAGATTCAAACATTAATCAAGTACGAAAAAAAAGGCAATGAGGGCATAAAAAAAACGAACAAAAACTTAACTTCACAATTTATTTCAACAATAAAGATTAAATATGCTATCAGTCTGCCGTTAAAATATTTAACTCATGAAAATTAATGAAATTATGTATAAGATAATGAACAACTTGAAACATTTAACTCATGAAAATTAACAAAATTATGCATGCCACTAATTTTAATGATATTCAGGAGGAAGAATGTGCGGAACAATTTGAGGGAATATGAAGAAAAAGATAAATAATGGATGCAGTGTCATGCAAAATCATTTCAAATGCCCCATTTACATTAGAATTATTTAGTCTCGCCCATCTTGATAGAGAGAATCATGTTAAAAATACAGATTGATATTATCCCCATGAAAAGAACCAATTTAATGACAATTTCATGTGTGTTTTTGTTCATTTCTTAGGGCCTATTTGGAATCACTTTCTAGTTTCTATTTATATTTTTGTTTTTAATCTATTTTATTTTGTTTAGTTTTCTGTTTTTTAAAAAACGTGTTTGATACGATCATATGTTTTTAAAATATATATATATAACGTGCTTGGTTGGGTATTTTTAATTTTTTTAAAGAAAAAACTATAATTTTTATAAAATGATTGGTCACGTGCGCTACAGTATTAAGCTCTGCCTCCCAGGTCATATACGACGTCTTCCTTACTCAACCCAATACGAAGTATTACTTGTGGGTCTGCAGGCGGTAGGCGGACAGCAGCGGGTAGCGGCAGCAACGGGGGCAAGAGGCGGACGAAGACCATTTAACGACAGCGGCGACAACGGGCGGTCAGCCACCATTTAACGGCAGTCGGCAGCCGACAGGGGCGAGAGGTCGGCTACGGCTGGGAGCGAGAGTCGTTTTCGGTGTATTACAAATAGACAAAAATATGTTTTTTCTATTGTGAGTATTTTAAAAACAGAAGTTCCTCCAAAAAAATAAACAAATAAAAATAAAACAAAAAACAAATAAGCAAACCATTTTTTTTTTCAAAAATGAAAAAAAAAACAAAAAATGATTCCAAACAGCTCCTTAATTTACATACTAATAAAAAATTATCCATAAAGTTGATTTACATCAAGATATTAATGATTCATGCCTACAATACAACTTGATTATTAAAGCTCTGTTTATTAGGAGGAATCTAAAGGTGCATACTACAATTAGTGTTGAATACATCTTTATTGTTTCCTTTCACTTGTGGTTAGAAACAACATTTTATAATTGTTGTCTGTCAAAAGATTTGTGGCGGTAGAGTAATAATTTATTACCTTAGCAGTGGACTAAGATAGAACACAAACACAAATGAAAGAGAAGTAGGAGTGGACAACTCGATTTTTTACATGTAAAACACTAGAAAGGGTAAAAAACCAAAGGGACTAGCCCAACTAAAAAAAATCCCTAAATAATCATAAGTATAAAAGCACATAAGCACACTCTCCGCTTGAATTAGAAAAGATGGAATTACAAAGTTTATTTACAATGGTAGTTCAACAACAATAGTTGTAACGAGCCGCAAATGCCGTAATCAATTGCTATGAAAGCAGTAGCCCGTCATGAATGTTATAGACGGTGGTTTGTAGTGTCAGCTGGTCGTAGGGGTTGTAGTTGAAATTCGTATAATAGTTCTTCATATAGGTCATACATGGTAACTTGAAGAGTGTTGGTTGATCATAAAGGCCGTAACAGGGAGCCACGAAAGTGTCCCTAGACCACAGAGCTAGAGTTGGGAGTTGTGATGACATTCATAAGCTACAGAGGTCGGAGTTGGGAGTTGCATAAGTTGTGAGCCACATAGACCGCAGTTGATCACATAGGCGTGGTGGTGAGCAGCAATAACGTCCGTAGGCCACAAAGACCTGAGTTGAAATTTAAAATAACGTCTGTAGGCCACAGACGCCAGAGCTGGGAGCTATGTGAGTTGTGAGCCGCGTAGGCTATAGTGATCACATGGGCTGTGGTGGTGTGTCGCGATAAAGTTTGTAGGCCAGAGAGGCCGGAGTTAAAAATTGTATAAGCTAAGACCCACGTAGGCAGTAGGATGTGATTGGGAACTGAGGAGAGAGCTTCAGAAGATTGGAGGTCAAGATGTTTCGAGTACAGTGGTTATAAGCAGTCATTGTGAAGAGCATTGTTACACTACTTTCGAAGTGCGTCGTTACACCGTCTACGGAATGTCATTGCACCGTATGTGAGACACGTCGTTGCAACAATGGGATAATTGATGATAGTCGACTGCAGTCGGCGAGCAGCAGTCGACGATGGTTGGTGGCTTCGTGAGCGAGAAGCGCTCGACGGGTCTTCGGTCCAAACCTACACTAGAATTCGACTCCTTCAAGTCCAGCTCTAGCCAAAGGTCTAGCCCCTCCTCCAATTCAAGACATTTGTCCCCCATTTAAGAAGGGGGGACAGCTCTATTTATAAACTCAATCAGAGGACTCCCTGCAAATAAGGAAGGAATTAGATTCACTCTATCGAACGACCTGGAGAGGTTCCCTTCATTGGACAATATTTTGTAAACATTTGAGTGTCTTAACGATGTCATAATTGAGTGATCTTATGCTCATTGGATTCATCTCATCGAGATGCTCAATTCAATTATAAACTTACCAGATTTGGAATTCATCTAAACTTCCAATTAGACATCAAAAGCTCTAAATGTGGAGTAACAATTTGATCAGAACCTGATTTGACTCAAATTTGACCAATTTCAATGACAATAGGTTCGTCTTATCGAGATCGTCAGTTTATATTGTAGGTTTGCAGAAATTAGAGTTCTGGATGATTTTTAAATTACATTTGAATATTTTAAGCTCAAAAAATGCTTTGAGATCGGTGCTAATCGCCTCGAGATTCTTGTTAAATGACACATTTNAGTGGTGTAATAATTTGATCTGAACCTGATTTGACTCAAACTTGACCAATTTCAATGGCAATAGGTTCGTCTTATCGAGTTTGTCAGTTTGATTGTAGGTTTGCAGAAATTAGAGTTCTGGATGATTCTTAAATTACGTTTAAATATTTTAAGCTCAAAAAATGCTTTGAGATCGGTGCTAATCGCCTCGAGATTCTTGTTAAATGACACATTTTGTTGTAGTGTATCAATAGTCAAATCTACTTGGATGTGAAAGCCCTAAGAAAACTAATGTCCAACATTTTCTAAGAGAAAAAAAAAATCTATATATTATAGAAGCTTTAAAAAAGTGTATTTTTCACAATAATTAAATTGTTATTTTTATNTATTTTGTTGTATTGTATCAACAGTCAAATCTACTTGAACGTGAAAGCCCTTAGAAAACTAATGTCCAACATTTTCTAAGAAAAAAAAATCTATATATTATAGAAGCTTTAAAAAAGTGTATTTTTCACAATAATTAAATTGTTATTTTTATAAACAATTGCAGCCACCCAAACAAACCATAAACTTTTAAACCATGAGAATTATATAATATACACAACTTATTCAAATTATACTATGCCACTCATTAAAAAAATTATGTTTGCACTGATTGTCTTAATGGAGTTAAAAACTTAAAAGTTTTACTTTTTTTTAATTTTTCCTCTCCTTATGGTTGTCTGTAGCCTATCCATTGAGTCAAAATATCAATTCNGAATTATTTTTATGACCTCATTAAAAAAATTTTATTTGCACTATTTGTCTTAATGGAGTTAAGAACTTAAAAATTTTACGTTTTTTTCAATTTTTCCTCTCCTTATGGTTGTCTGTAGCCTATCCATTGAGTCAAAATATCAATTCTTCATCATCCTTAAATACATCATATCCTATTGCATTTGCATAATATTTATAATCATGATTTGCATTTGCAAAATATTGACAAGCATGATTTGCATGAAAATACTCACTAAAAACTCATCGTAAACTATGAAATAAACTTATCGCAAACGTGAACAGATAAAAGGGTTATCCATATAAAATCAAATAACTTTCCTTTATAGACCCTTAAAAAATTACTGAAAAGTTATGCAACGAACTAGGATGAAGGCTTGTTGGTAAGAAATCCTAAAAAATGATAGTAGAGATCTANGTCCTTAAATACATCATATCCTATTGCATTTGCATAATATATATAATCATGATTTGCATTTGCAAAATATTGACAAGCATGATTTGCATGGAAATACTCACTAAAAACTCATCGTAAACTATGAAATAAGCTTATCGTAAACGTGAACAGATAAAACGGTTATCCATATAAAATCAAATAACTTCCCTTTATAGACCCTTAAAAAATTAGTAAAAAGTTATGTAACGAAGTAGGATGAAGGCTTGTTGGTAAGAAATCCTAAAAATGATAGTAGAGATCTAATTTAAATTTTATATAATCTCAATTAAGATTGTGAACCGATAATTATTAGTTTAGACCATTCCCTTTTTCTAGTCCTTCTGATTTCACATTCAATAATATAGTGATATCGAAGTTAACGCAAACAACGATAGGAAAATCAAATAGTTAGGTGAGTTGAAAGGCTGTGATTGACCAGCGGGTATGGAAGAGGCAGGTGGAGGTAGTGGTCTTGCAATTGGACTGCAATAGAGGTAGAAGCTTGTGGTGGAATAGCTGGTAGAGAAGTAGGCGTGGAGCTTTTGCGATTGAGATGGCAGGGAAGCAACAGCTAGTGCTAGGCAAGGCTTGCAGGTGGAGAATTAGAAGTGGGGTAGGGCGACCATGACTCGTGTGTTCCTCTATTTCTGCCAGCTCACATTTCAATTTAAGGTGCATAAATTCTGCCATGTACTCCTCCATTGATAGTTCCCCATGTTGTAGGTGGCGGAGCTTCAAGAAATTATCCTGACGATAGTGTGGTAGTGGATAATGTCATTGCATCGCCTTCTTCATTTTCTCCCAGGTGGTGATCTTGTCTCTTCCTTCTTTTTGTCTCTTCCTTCTTTCTGTCTCTACCTCTTTAAATTCTCCGACATCAACGAGAAGCTTTTCTTCAACATGATGAAAACAAGATTCACTCTTCTGGTCTCTGGTACCTCTTTGTATTTACTCAACGGTCTACAGATACTAAACAAAATGATTCGGATTTATTTTTCCTTCAAAATTCGGTATATCTTCTAAGTCTTTGTATCCTCCAAGAGGCACATCATCTCTCAGCTTCCTCTGATATTGAATCTTGAAACGTCGCAGTTGATTCTCCTCTTCATTGAAATCATCCCTCCAAAAAGAATTCAGATGTTCTTTTCGCTCTCCTTCTCGGACCTCGCTATCACACTCGATGATGACCTCTTCATGGGTCCTTTACTCAATTACATTAAGCATTTGTAACACTTAGTAGAGTTGTCGTTGTACCTCTTCCATGATAAACTCCTGATCGGCGTCCGACACTTGTCTCCTCAGTGGTTTGATCATAGTTTCGGTGTGGGCAGGCCAGATACGGTGTATGGGTGCGATGTCGAGTTGTAAAGAAAAATTATGAGTTAGGTGTGTGTGTTGTGTGTGTGTGTTTGGGGGGTGGGAGGGGGTGGTTTAGATAACTCTAGAATAGGACTAGGGATAAGCCAGCTCTAATACCAAATGATATCGAAATTAACGCAAACAATAATAAAAAAATCAAATACTATTACTAAAAGCAAACAAAAAGTTACAAAAGATAAAATTGAAAGGAAAAAACAACAATAGACATGGCATAAACACACTAAAGTTGTATCCCAAAGGGTTCGAGGTTGGTCAGGTGAGTTGGGAGGCTGCGGTTGACCTGCGGTCATGGGAGATGGCAAGTGGAGATTATGATCTTGTGATTGGTCTGCAATTGGGGCAGTAGGCTACGGTGGAACAGGTGGTAGGGAAGTAAACGTGGAGGTTGAGTGTTGTGGTTGGGATGACACGGAAGCAGCAACAGGAGGTGGGGAAGGCTTGCGGGTGGAGGATTGGAGGTGAAGTAGGTTGGCTGGTTGCTAGGCTCACAGGAAGGAGGAAGGGTGGTTGATCGTGGGAGAAACAGGTGAGGAGTGGTGACTTACAACTAAAATTGCAAGAGAGCAAATACAGTGTTGTTTGGGGGTCCCTGCAACGAGGAAAGGAGATGGCAGTAGCAAGGGGATGCATTTAGAGGGACGGAAAATTGGGGATATTCATCACCTCGAAATAAAATAAAGCTGAAGCACCACTCGCTCTTGGATATAGCCCTAAACTAGAAAAATAGAAATGTCGATGGTTGTCCCGACAGAGACAACAAAAATACTACCCTGAAATACGAAAACTGCATACTTATAGGGCTGGGGTAACTAAGGAGTGAACCCCACTCCGAATAGGAGGGAAGCCCTGCTTAAAAGGACCGGTCGATCTTTCCTCCGCCTGGACAAAACCAGTCCAAAGTAAGGGGCACAACAAATGTCGTGTCAAGGCGCTAGACGCCCCGCGTCATATAGTCTCAACAATTTCAAGGAGGCCATATAATGTGTCAAAAGCTATTATTAAAGATAAAATCATGATAATCATGTTTGTTAGATTTCAGAGGCACCTTGTGTGGTTTAAAAACAACGCAAGATGATGATTCATTGATATCTCTACATTAAATCCAACATCTTTACCAAAAATATTTGAAAATATCACTTGAATAATTTTTCATAGCCAAAACTATTCAAGAATTACAACATTAACAAGTGATCGGCAGTTGTTCCAATTCCAATTCCTAAAGCTACTTTATTCTTTACTGAAGACAATTTCAGGCCAGCACTCTTTGCAAGTTTATTGTGACAATAACTATAAGCTCCTTAATAAATTTCTATGTGCTTATTAAAATAAAAAAACAATAGCGCTTCCATGGCATCTATAGCACCTTCGTTTAATTGAAGGTGAAATTTTCTTAGGTTACTTTGTGATTATAAATATGATCTAAGGTAAGTACAAAAGTAATTAAATGTTGAAAAAAAATTTATGTGGATGTATTAATTCTTCCACTGGAAGTCATGATAAAGTGTCAAACTTAGCGAATTCCAAGAAACTTATCTCATTTATCTGCTTGACACTTGCTCATCCGGTGACTTCTTTCCCATCCAATTTCCTTCTCATCCTTTTTAACTTGATGTTTTTTCTCATTGCCAGTTGAAAATAAAATAGTTTAATCAAATTTGATAGCATTAATGTTTCTGTCATTTTATAGCCTTGATGATCCTTAATGCTAGTTATTTATTACTAGTAAAAAGCCATAAATCTTCCCATATTGTTTTTTTTGAAAGGTATTCAATGGGTGTTCAAGGTTAATAGCTCACCTTCCTAATAAGAGAAAAGACATTTATATATCTCTCTCTTTATACAAATATAAATATAATGTGTGTGGCCATAAATACATGTATGTATATAAGTATCCATGCATGAACATATGTATATAGGTACATTCAAACATACATGTTTGTATATAGGTGCATACATACATGTACATAGCTACATACATGTATATGTATATGTATGAGCATTTGTTTGTATGTGCGCGTGCACGTGTGAGTGCAAACAGATCACCAAAAAAAAAACTCATCAAGATGATTAAATTATCATAATTTTTAAAAGGTTGTGTCATAGTTGGATCTTTAAGAAAATAACATGAACAAGTTTTAGAAACATTTAAGGAAAAAAAACATGACTTCAAGAAACTTACCCATTTCCAGCAAAATCGAAGCGAAAGGAGCTCACACCTTCTCTCGTTAATGCAGCAATGAGGTTAAGTAACAGTTTCTCATCCTGGAATAGTAAGATTCAAAAGCATAATATCGTCAAGAGGGTCGCTAACTAAATAAAATAAAGTGACAAAACATAAACACAACAAAAATAGAAGCCACAATTGCACCCAAGATCCTTGCAGGCCTAAAGTTATAAAATTCTACACGTCAAATCGATCGATTTGATATATTACACCATGTATGTATTATAAATGCATTCAAAGTTATAAGAGTTTGAAGTTATAAACATAATTAATATCTTAATTAATCCTAATCTCTTATTCTTAATCTAGTTCACTGTTCACAGCCTACAATCTCACACCTAACTGGATATGCATCGGTCTAATCGATCGAAAGACTGGAGATTTAACTGGATGTCGTATTCCTCTCATTTTCCCTCTCATTATTTTTTGTTTCACATGCATAGATCTATTCCTATGGTAAGGCGTGAATAGAGTGGGGCGAAGAGCATTTTTGAGAGCTGAAACTCTCTGTAGGGAGTTTTAGGAAGAAATCCCACTTTCGTACTAATTGAGACATTCATTTCTTTCCATACGTTTCTGTTTCGATATTTACCATGAATTAGGGAATTCCACGTGTTCCCTGTTGTGGTAGCTTTACGGGAATAGTCATGGGACTATCGGACCGAATATTGCAGGTGTGTGTGTGTGTGTGTTTAGAAAAAGCCCCAAGGGCAATATATTAAAGAGGAAAAGATACAAATAGGTTGTATGAGATAGCCTAAAAGAAGACTCAACTCATACATTGCAACACACATAAAAACCCAATAAAGCAAAGATACATAAAGATATAAAAACCAAAAAGCTACCAACGGGCGCAAAAGTGCTAGGGACATCACACTTTAATCCTCCCTCTGCCTCTAGTTCTCGGAAGGGAGCCGGCTAACAAATTGATAAGATGCGTACCATTACCCGAAGTGATCAAAGTATTATCCATCAGATTCCTGAGCTCACGTAGGTCTCCAATCTTCTTCTTCCTACTGGATGTGTAGACCTGTCATTCCTCATTCGAGGATTGACTCATCTGATCAATTGATTGGTCCAAAGATGGTCGAACAGGTGTAGGTTGTTGCACATGATCTCCATAAGTTTGAGTAACATTAACATCTTGTTGGACCTGATGAGGCGATAATGAAGCAGTAGAAGTATTTTCACCTGTAATATCAGTGATATGTTCTATAGCCAGTGGAGTCTGAAGAAACTCTATCCCCCAACGATAGGAGGTTCCAAAGACGGGGAGCTACAGCAAAGTGTGGAGACTGAATGGTTGACATATTGTCTGCAGGGATAGTGATGCTTCAGGGGTATTTTTTTGATGATCAATAATGCAATAACTTGGAGTTGATCAGAAGGAGATAGAATCACTGCCTCTGGAGGAGCGCTCTGCTTTTTTGGTCTGGGGTGGGGGTGCAAATGATGGCATTGATAATTGGAGTAGCCGAACATACGACATTTCGAATAATACAAAGGAAAAGACTCAATATCTACCTTTTGTCAATATCCATGGTGTTGTGTGCCCAACCAAATTTTCTCAGAAGCGGCAGAAGTAATGTCTCTTTCAACAAGTACTTTGGCTTCAGATAGACGGGAAAGATTAAAAGTAAGAATATCTGTTTTGAGTGGTTTGTCATAAGCTGAGGAAATATATAGAGAAGGCAATGATGTTGTCAGTTGAGCTGCTAAGTTGGGATGTTTTCTGCGAGCACCTTTCATTTCTAAAATCTTACCTAATGATCTTCATAGATTGGTTCTTTTGGATTTGTATGTGTTTAAGTTTGTTGGGGTATTTGGGGGTGTGTTGAGTTGTATTTTTCTTTGTTTGGAAAGAAGTCTTTTTTTTTTCTTTTTCTTTTTTTTGGATTTTAGGATGTGTGTGTGAGACCTCTTTCTCGGTTTTGTACTTTACTTTATTGGAATAAAATGAGGAACCGAATAATGCTCTTTTATAATATATATATATATATATATATATATATATNCTAGGGTTTCGCCATTATGGTGTACCCTGGTTTTCTGCTCCATTGCTCGTGCTCGCTCTTTCGTTGTTTTCTTCTGTCTAGTGCGATATCCCGCTCGTGCTTCATCGTCCGCAGGCTGAGGGGCTCGTGACTCGTTCGGCATCGTGCGTTCGGCTTCGACCCGACGTTTTTTGCGGGCGACTAGATCTCGTCTACAGGCTAAAGGGCTCGGTGCTTGGCTTCTGCGACGTCGTGGAGCTTCGACCCGATGCGCATCTCCTCGCGTCCGGTCGCGACTGCCAGCTTCATCGGACTCTCTGNTGAATACGAATGAAATTTATTATGTACATTTCTAGCAATTTAATTAGACTAGTTCATCTCAAACTGAGTCTTGATTATGCAAGTTAGGATTAGTGATGGAGAAAATTTGGTCTGACTGTATTTTCTGTCTCTGCCTCCCGCGGTTGACCCTAAAAAGATATTCAGTTGAGGTGTGACAGAAAGGTGGAATCATAGCATGATTGTCGGATGAAAAAGAATGATGGAAACGAGTTAGATTTAGAAGTAAGAATGAGATCAAATATTTGATTTATACAGAGTTATAGGTTGATCGCTTTGGGATGGGTAACCATACGACTTAAGATAACTTGCATGCATAACATGAATAACAAATTGTGTCAATAAAGATAAATATACCTGAAGAAGAATAAAAAATAATAGTAAGGGCTAGTCTTGTAGACCAATTGCAGAGCTAGTACAAGTAGAAAATGTCATGAAAAGAATAATAATCAAAAAAAGACAAATGAAGAAATTAGAGCCACTGAGTTACAAGACATCATTCAACTGACATCACAAGTGGTTGACAAAATGGTTGATATTGAAAGATCTTCCACCAGCACAGAACTAAGATCAGCAGATAGTACAAGAGTTGATTGACATTTGAAGATTTTCAAACATTCAAGCCACCTGCCTTTAAAGGTGCTATTGACATTGTAGTTGTTGAAGATTAGTTTTTGAAGATCGAAAAGATTCTAGACAGCATAATATATCTAGAAAATAGGAGAGTGAAGTTATATCTCTAACATAACCTATATGTAAACTTACATCTCTGTCAAAAATAATTACTTTTAAAATACCATTCAGCCTAATAATTTCTTTGACATACAATCTGATGAATTTTTCCTTAGCCTGCCTGCTTAATTAAAAGAAAATGAGTTGATTTTGTCAACCTGTCAATAATTACCCAAATGTTGTCGTGACCTTAACTAGATTTGAGATATCCCCAACGAAGTCCATCGCAATTTCTTCCCATTTTCACTTAGGTACAAGAAATAATTATAATGCTCCTTTACAATACTACAAGTTTAACATTTCGACACATATTCAGGAAGATCTTTCTTCATTCCTAGCTACCAGAATATCAACTTCAAATTCTTGTATATTTTAATGCTACATGAGTGAATTGTATATCATAAATGATGAGTTTCATGTGAGACATCCTGTCTCAAATCAGAATAAGCAGGAACCCAAAATTGCATCTTACTTTTAATAACAGCATGTTCATCTACAGCACATTCTACGTCTTTTGTGATTGAAATTGATCGATGAACTGATATTCATGATTAATTTTCTATGTTCTCTTAATTATGTATATCAGAGTTTGTAGCACTAACAATTAATGTAAATATCCGGTATCTTTAGGTTTTTAGATCCCCAATTGCAAAATACTGATTTCCTTGATCAATTTTGAAAAATATAGTAGCAGCCTTGGCTAATCAAACAAATTGCCTATTCTGGGTAATGGATATTCATCATTGATTGTTACACTATTCAGAACTCTACAATCAATCCATAATAGAATAGATCCATCAGACTTCTTGAAAAAAAATACCAAAGAACTCAAAAGTGAGTTACTTGGTCTAATAAATCATTTATCTATTAATTCCTACGGTGACATTTTAATTCTTGTGATTCTTTAGGAGTCATTATATACAAAGATTAAAATTGCAATTGTCCGCACCTACACATCTACACTAAAATCAACTTTTCTTTAAAGCGTAACCCGGGCAGCTCTGCAAGAAATATGTCAAAAAAACTCAGCAATCACCAAAATATATTTTAATTGATACACATCTTTATTCAGAACTTCTAGCTCTGCCAAAAATCCATATTTTTCACTTTACATGCATTTGCTAATCTTCACTGCACAGATCAAAGAAAATACTGCATTCTTGTCACGGGAAAAATATAACTTTCCACAAAGCATACTAAACTTCACACTCTATTTCCAGTATTCAATCTTACCAAATGTTTGAGCAGCCAATTCATCCTCAATATTACATCAAACTTCTGGACTGTTATTATAATCAGTTTTGCTAGCAACTTCGAATCAAAAATACTAACATGCATAAAACATTTTGTATTTGAATAGAAATTATTCCTCAAAGGCATAATAACACTTGGTGCAAAAGTAAAGTATACATTATCAATAGATAAGATGATAGAAATTTTTTTAGAAATAAAATAATGTGATGCATCTCAATCGAATAAATATGTGTCAAACAGACTAAAATTAGAACTATATATGTAATCACTTCTTCAGATCCTTTAGGTTCATGAGGGGTAATTACAAAGACTCTGACCTTCATTCCTGGCTCATTTCGGCCCTCTAAAGTCTCACGTTTCACTGCTACTAGAAGGTTCCAATAGAATTGAGAACTGATTGACCTATTTCCTTCCAGAAGATTCTTGAGCAGCCCCTACCCTTGAAATGCCTATGGTCCACCGTCCATTTCCTTTTCCAACAATCAATTCATTTGATAATGTCCTATCCACATCTAAAGCATTCGCCAACTAAACACTACATTTTTTTTACACTTCTCACGCGTTGGCTTTTATAATTGAATCAGCTTCTGCTTGATATCAAATTTGAACTTCTTCCTCTGAATATCTGTTCTTTAATCACAAATTGTATGCTTGTTTGTTTGGGTTTCTCATTGCTATCTAGAGTAGTTTTAACAAATTTTTTATCATTCTTACCCTTTCAACCTACACTGAGAAATCACTTATTTCAAAAGAAATTAATGTCAATCTTGCTAAGTCACCCAAAAATTTGTAATATTTTTCCTCCTTAGTGCTAACATAATGAAGAGCATGAAAGAGAAGTGAATTTTGCTTCATATTGCACAGCTATCTTGAAACCCTGAGTCAAATTAAAAAACTTATCCAGCAATTCCAGTCTGGTTTAAGGTGGAATAAAGCAAAAATTAAAATCTCTTACAAAGTCATCCTACTAAATTTTTTAAAGATGTCAAGTTTATTTTTCTATAACATATACAAGCATTCAACAATACACAAAAAATATTAAATATAATCTTATATCAATATCTTACATAATATCATTAAAAAAAATATTGTTCTTAATTTAGTACATTATTATGTCTGCTGAATTGACAAGGCAGCTGCACAAAAAGTTTTCCCAAACTCTTCTCGAGCTCTAAAGTGCACTACCTGAAATTCATTATTCCTTTGGAATTTTAAGTTCTTAATTTAAAACATTTTAATAACCTCAAATGAATTTCCTACGTCAAATATATTTCCGTGCATTCAATTCTATATTTCCTTTATTTATTTCCTATCTTCAATTTCTTTCTTCCTTTTGTTTCCCCTTTTAGTCTTTTCCTACACTGCTGCAAGCACTAAATTAATTTATCGTAGATTACAGTAATTAGGAATGCATAAATAACAGGTTAAGATTCACTAAAATGAACTAGCTTTACATACATATATGTATTTACCTTATAATAAAACCCAAAAATCCTTCTCAGGTTTCTCCCCAACTTTGCACTTCCACCTGCCTACGGTCTTGCGTACGGACATGGGGGAAAACGAAAGCAATAGTAAGGAAAAAAAATGAAAACTTCACTTGGTATGCATATATAATAATATATATTTGAAAGTTTTATTTTAATTACCTCCCAACCACCTCAATTTCCACTTAAGCTTGTTGGCTCCTTCTTGAAACAGTAAATGAGAGCAGCAGCTCTCAGTTTTCGCTCGATCCAGAGCTCTGCTCTGCCCAACTATGCCAAGTTTGCAGAACAGTTGCAGGAGAGAAGGGAAGCGTAAAACAAAGATTTAAGATATATACATATACATATACATACACATACACATACATAAATACATGAGTATATATATGTATGTATGTATGTATGTATGTATGTATGTATGTATATATATATATATATATATATGTAT